>ML812547.1:116495-139760 GCA_009831015.1 Picea engelmannii
CTTCATCTATGCATTCTCATCAAGGACAATACATATTATATTACATAAATCATCAGTCAATCAATCCTTTGACATCAATCAATCACTTGACATCAATCAATCAAACCATTGGCATCAATGACAACATGATCCAACAATCATATACACCAGGTCTATTACAGAGCTACAAATCAGATTTGGATGACGAAATTGATGAGGGATTTTGGTTGAGGTACATGTTGAGTACATGGTTGAGACGAATAGTCTGATGAGTTGGCACATACATGAGGTGTATAGTTGATGATGTTGGTACATATTGATGAGTCATAATTGATGAGTAGTTGACACATGATTGGTACATACTTGGTACATGGTTGGATGTACTTTTTTATGGTACATGTTGATTACAGGTTGTTTGGTACAGGTTGGTGCATGGTTGATGCACTTGTTTATGGTAGAGGTTGATTACAGGTTGAGGTACAGTTTGATGCATGGTTCAGATTTATTGGTACATTTTTACAATGGTATATCTCACAGTGATAGTGTGAAAGTGGTCCCATCATTCTACTTCTACTTCAGGGTAGTTGGATGGGTCAAGGACAGGTGGTTGTAGCCACCTTCTGGTTGTAGCCGAAGAACATAGGGGGTTGTAGCCTCCTTCTGTTTGTAGCTAGAGAATTGGGAAGTTGGAGCTTCCTTCAAGTTGTAGCCTGATAAACTAGGGGGTTGGAGCCTCCTTCCAGTTGCAGCCGGAAAACAAATGAATTTGGTGCTTCCAATGTATGTAATTCTTCAAGACATATAAGAAAAATCATTTTGTGGTTTTCTCCGGATTTGAGTTTCCACGTAAAACACGGGTTTACTGTGTATGTGTATGATTGTTCATTTGTTCATTGCTTATTTACTCTACAGTTATTGGATGATAATGCTTCATTGATATAACACTTGGATTATATGGTTAAAAAGGATTAAATTTCTCTATTACTAATTCACCCCCCCCCTCTCAGTAATCCAACACAGCCAGTGCCCATAAATTAAAAATAAAATTTCTAATGGAAAATAGCCCAAGCATAATAGAAATAAGCTAAGTTCACTATGCTAAATAAATTTATATAGAAAGTTTATGTTGGATGAAATTAATTGAAGAACGTAGTTAATGCACAATAAATCATTTGAACAACTCCAAATCCAAAATAATCATCCAAAGAAATGTAAGGAATTGGAGTGGTTTTCAATATCAAATGGGTAGAATTAGTCACTCAAACTTACATTTACTGTGTGTGGGACAACAAGCCAAAAAATCATAAGAATCTCAATTAAGCAAACTTTGCCAGATTAGAATTATGTGAATATGAGTATGGGACAAATCTGAGTGACCATTTTCATCACAAGAAGGAATAATAGTATCCTTTGTAAAATATTCCACTTGCAAGATAACCCAATGCTTGAAAAATGATATTTATAAAATAAGTACTAATATGAAAATTATTTAACACATAGAAAAATTTGAGAATAAGATGAAGTAGATTTTTCCCACTTGTAAAATTAAATTTAAAAAAATGGTTTACTAGAAAAATTAGTGGTCAAGACTTATATTTCTTTCCATCTTGGATGAGAATTTCATTCACCTTTCAACCAACGGTAAACAAAAAGAAAAGAAAAACATAAAACGGATTAAACAAACTAGAAAGAAAAGTTGAACTATTCAAAGGAAAGACCCTAGCCTATTCTACTCTACTCTTATCCTATTCTACCAATGGAAAAAAATAATCTATGTAATGTCATAATTCCAATGTATCCATATGTATAAGCTCAAGCCTGCACAAACATGTCCATCATAAAATATTAGAAGCAGAGCTTGGAATAAAAATAGAGTAAAAGTGGGAAAAATTAAAACATGATAAAATCTATTCATCATATTAGATATGTCAATGTAATAATTCATGGGAAACTTAGAGGAATACGATTCCTCCAACCATGTTTCAAATCTATCATAAAGTATGCCATAGAATGGATGGAGGGAGATCAAGGGAAAGTGGCATACCAAATGAGAATCGTGCATAGAATATGTGTTATGTGTTATTAGTGAGATAATATTCATGATAATAGAATTTATTTTCCTTTAAGAAAAACCAAAATCATGAGGTTCTGACATAACCATCGACACATACCGAAGTGTCTCATTATCTTGGAAAGCCTCCCTGGATTCATACTTCAAGCTACAATCTACTTGAGATAGAGTATTGGAATTGAATGATATACATGGGATAGTACCCACTGTGGTGTGAGAGATAATTTCAAGACAATGGTGAGATCCACTAGTATCAACCATATCCAGTAAAGGGATACTTGAAAAAAAAGACTCTCTATTATTGATAAAAAATGAAGATGAAGAAAAAGAAGTCATGGATTGATATATATTTTCTACAACATTTCCTTCATCCCGTGAAAAAGGATGATAAAGAATAGTTTTGATAAGTGCAAGAGAAGAGGTATTATCCTCTCTATCTTCCATATGTACATTTCCCCCATCATGTATTTCAAAAGGGGTCAGCCCCATTGATTTTATTTGAATCAGTTGATGGGTGGTTTCTTGCAAAGTTTTTTTTGTAAATAAAAAAAGAGGTAAATCCTATTACTATGTTGTCACTATCCAAAAAGACACATGTCATTAGCCTACCACCTATTCTGCCAAACTAGTGGAAACCAGAATAGGTGGTTGCTTGTTATACTTTCAGCCAAAAAATTCATCATCCACTTGCCCTGCCAATTGGAAACCGGAACAGGTGGTTGCTTGTTATACTTTCAGCCAAAAAATTCATCATCCACTTGCCCTGCCAATTGGAAACTAGATCAGGTGGTGGATGTTTTTCCTGACAGATCTATTTTTGAAATCTAGAACAAACTAACAACTAAAAAAAGAAAAGTAGACAAGAATTATGCAAAGTATGAGTACAAAAAAATAGATAGGAAATATGAAGAGTATGAGTACAAAGTAACCAAAAGCTAATCATTGGCACCAGGGGATCTGTCATCTGAAGCTCTAGGGAGAGTGTCGTCACTGGACTGTAGCACGAAGGGATGAACATAGGTTGGGAAATACTGCTTGGTCGGTGCATTCATGATTTCATCGAAGAGCATGTCAATCCGCTTGCTAATGAGGGTGTCCCAATGAAGTTGGTCTACCATGTGGATTCTTAGATCAAAAATGAGCTCCAACTGCTCCTGGATGAATATTCTGGGGGATATGTGTCGAGTTCTGGAATTGCATTTAGCAGTGGAGGTGCCAAGATGGGGAGGTTGTCCTGCATTGTGTCGGTGGCTCCATCCTTGACCACCTCATCTCCTACATCAACTTCATTGGTTTTTTCCTGGAGGGAAGTGCCTAGAGCCATCTGGGGGAGTTTATCGGGGAATTCCTCCTTGACTGTGTATGTGGCTCCTTCCATGGAAACTTAGGTACCTGGATTATCCTTGTTGGTGCTCGATAAAAAGAAATCATCCAGGAATGTGTAGAGGAGGGATTCAAGTGGAACCTGGATATGTATTATAACCCTAATTTGCACCATACATGCATACTTGGCATCAGGCCATCTTACTTGCTATTTTTTCCAAGCCAATATTGAACAACTCTTATTAAAAACTAATTTTTTGAAGATGTAGGCCCCCTGCACCACTACTGTCTGTGTATGTACGCTAGATCCACCACTATTTCCCACGTACGTATGCTAGTTCCACCATTACAGCCCGTGTATACCCACAAAAGTTGCAAAAAATAAAAAGTTGCAAGGAATTCGTTGAGATTACGGGCTATTGGGTGGTTTCCTAACCAATTGACTACCTATAGCCCATCGCCCAACCGAATAACCATCCTTTTTGCATATAAAAAAATGTGTTGGGGTCTCATTCCAGGGAGAAACATAGCAATAGTGAAACTCTGCCCATTTTTCTTTCCCCCCTTGCCCCAAGAATCTGCAACCATATTGTGAGTTTTGAGCTAGAATTCCTTATTCTTGCCCCTTTTTCCTCATCCATAACGCTATGTCCATTCTCTAGAGACAAATGTGGGAGAAGAAGGATACGTGGAAGCAATTGGATCTTGGTGGAGAGGATCCCAGGACCGGGTTCGAGGAGTAGTCGTCGATATCATTTTGTAAGTGACTCTGTGAGATTAATATAAAGAATTACTTTTTCTGTCCCGCCAAATGATGTGTTTAATATTGATGATTGATTTACATTTTGTTACGACATCTAACCTACTAATTCATATATAGAATGCATGTTCGTAGTTTTTTGTTTGTATTTTTGTGAATGTAGTTCAGCCTTGGGAGGATATTTGTAGTCGAGGAACGACCGAGCGCAAAGGGATCAACACTGGACACAGAGTTTAAGGTAATACTATTGGATTCCTATACTTTGTACTTTATCTATGAAAGTGAGGTGTTGTCGGGATAGTGGTTAAAAGTAGGATACTTTAGACGGTTAGCTTTGCCTGCACTTTAGAACCCTAGTCTAGTCCATAGGGGGGTTTTCCCACTATAGCAATATGTTCCTCTAGAAATTCCTCCTCAACGTAGGCCATCGGTGGAGTTCACGGCCTCGCAGTGTGTTGAGTTCTAGCAATGGACATGGCTCATTTGATTTGTTGTAGGCATCTTTGTTGAGAAGCATAGTTGTACCAGGCAGGTTCTCGTCTTGGTTTGCCTCTCTCTCTCTCTCGGCATGGCTCGGCTAGGGGGGGCGAAGAATCCATTGGAAAACTTCCAGGAGAACCCACTGCACAATAATCTAATTCTGAGAGCGAGCAAGGTGACGGAGCTCGAAGGAGAAATAATGCCATCCAAAACTGGACAGGAGAGATATCCCCGGGGTGGACATGATTGTTGTACTCACCTGCCTCCTACCATTAATCCTCAAGAATGTCATTAACCAAACTCGAGGGATATATCCTCCCTTCCTTTGCAAGTAATTAAGGACACCCTCCATTCAATATTGAGGTGAGGGCTGACATCTGGCCACATCCGGGATGGTTTATTTTAAAGTTAAACCATTAAAGAATTTAGGATATAAATAATAATAAGTGGAAGAATTAAAATAATTAAAACCCTCTCTAGAATAATAAAAAATTTCAGAAAGTGACTCCCTAATGGTATTTCCTCCTCATTAAGAATATTGGTGGTTGATTGTGGAACGATAGGTATCACACTAGGCATGGTTCCAAAATCAAGGCTTCCTTCCTCAAGATGGTTTTCATTATGCAAACTGAAAGTGGATTTTTGTAATAAAAGAGGTATGTATTGTATTTTTATTTCTTCTCCTTTAGTGACGAGATCAAAGTGTTTTTTTTTTCTTCTGCAGAATGTGAGAATCTTAAATGTATTCCAAAACATATTCATGGTTAGAAGAGAGAAAAAAGTCACATGAATCATTAGAAAAAGAAGGTTCAATAACTAATCCATCAATAGTAGGAAAACATTATTTCTCTATGTCAGTTATACCAGGAGAATTTGTAACAATGGGACAACCCAAATCAACATGAACTAATTCCATTTTATTCGTGCGTGAGGGAAAATTAATTTCATGAATGTATAGATTTTCTTTATTAATAAAGTGATTAGCATTTAAAGTTCATTCCATATATTTCTCTTTCATTCCTCATGATGAAAAAGATGACATAGGACAATGAGAACATGACATAACCATCAGTGTGAACAAAAGTGTCCCATTATCAATAGAAAAATCCTCATCTTGGTCAACTATAGAAAAATCTGAACTTGAATTTACACAAAAGGCCTATTTTTCGTCACAAGGAAAAAAATGGGGAATGGAGTGGTGAGAGGATACATATTATTTTTCTGAAAAATAATTCTCTCTCTGATTTATATCACATATAGTACAGAAAGATTCAAACATATGGAGTCCATATAAAAAATTAGTATATACAATATTTTCCTTTAAATCTAAATCAACATGTGAAGAAACATTAAAACATGATTTAGATTCAACATCCATTGGTTCATATGTTTCAATAGTAAGAGAAACTAAACAGCAAATCAAATAATTATTAGAGGGTCTATCATCCCAAGTAAATGTATATCAAATATGTGTAAATATGATAACAAAATATTCGAGAGATTCATCTTCAATCTTCCTAAGATCTAGAATTTCCTGGCATAATTTCTTATAGTCATAATTCTCAAAAGCATGCAAACATTAATCCATAAATTGGTCCCATGTGTGAATAGAGGCAATCAACAAAGTCTCGCACCAACTCTTGACCAGACCTACAAAAGTGAGAGTGATCATCCTACAAATGGCACTACCATTAGTAATATTGTGAGAACAAAACAAATTCTAGAAATGTATACCATGTCCAGATGCATAGGTTTCACCCTCACCATCAAATTTAAGTTGTGACAAGAAATGTAAAATATTTCTAGGAGGTTTGTGTTATAGGAAATTCCCCTGTAGACAAGTGAATATCCTCTTGGGTTATAGACCCCTACTACCAAGACAGAAAGAAGCAAATGGACACTAACATCCCTTTAAATGTAGTTAATCTAATCAAAATAAAGAGAGGAAGAAAGTATGATGTACCTTGTTCTGAAGCTTGTCCTAGCTTTATCCAATATGAACTTGATCTCCAAGATCCTTAGCACAACACGATATCTGCCATTCAATGGAAAATGAAGAGAACAAATACTTCCTAATCTATCAATATTATTTTAAACCAAATTCATCCATAATAGATAAGCATATGCAATAATACACAAACTTGAAGGAAATAGGACAAACATATATTAATGAGAACATTAAAAATATACTTACAATCTGTAGATGCAGTTGTAGCAGGCTCTCCAAGTCCTCCTCATCCAACCCTTACACGATGCTCCCAAGATCATAGGTTTGATATCCAAAATCTTCCTCCCAAGATCATAAGTTTGATACCTCTAATGTGCCTCTCCTTCTCCATGGAAATCCTTCATTATATAGGATTTGGATACTTAACCACCATGGAGAGGATCACTCATCAGATCCACTAAAATGGGATCTCCAAGATATTTAGGAAGAAAATATCTCTTTAGCATTTTAGGGAGGAAATATATCTCAAGGATTTTAAGGAGGAAATATTTCAACCATCCATGAGATCCTCAACCTCCCCTAAAAAATAGGAAACCAAATGTGAGGTGGATTCTCACACTAAATTAATTTCCTTTTCATGAATATTAATAATAATTCAGGTGCACATAGTATTTTGGCATTCATATAATATATTTCTCCTCCACATTGACTAGGGATTGTGACATATGTTATTTCATGGTGTCAAGGTGTATGTGACACTTAGCAAGGTGCATATGACACTTTTACGACACTTGCAACACTTAGGGAGAGGTACCTAGGTGTGGAAATTTGATGTGTAACAATTTGGGAGGTAGAGTACTAGAAAAACATCTCCATAAATAGATATGGGATGGAGCCATTAGTAATCAAAAACAATTAAACAAAATGACTCCACGTTCTCATCTTGTCATCTGGACCTCCTTCTAGCACCATTTTTGTTAATGGGTCCAAATGGTATTTCAAGCAGGTAAGGGAGAATGCCAGATGGCAGGTCCCAATCAGACCTACTCTCATTTGGTGTAGAGTTTTTGATAAGTATAGGGGCCTCGTTGTTGCTCAAAATTAAAAGAAGAAAAAAGGGGAGAGACAACAGATTCCCTCACAAAGAGTTCTAATTAGTCCTAAGGCTAGTCTAACTAAAACAGACTAATCTAATATAACTACTTCTAACTTATCTCATGGGAGAAAAACTATAGATGAACATAACTTAAAATGATTCTTGGATGGAAAAAATAATTCATGGTATCCAAAGTATTTTATATCAATAATATTTCAGATATCATCTCAAATAGTTGAAGAGGAAACCTACAACATCATCCCTGCACTCATAAGAAATCACAACAACATAAGGATACTATATACTAAGCACATAAATAGTTCACATGATTAATACCCAGAAAACTTAAATTAAAAATACAAGTGTAGAATAGTCTCACAAGCATTTGTAAACAATTATGGCTTCAAGATGCCTTCTTCTATTTATTAAATCGGAATTAATAATACCATATTTCATTACAAAGGGGAAAAGTCATTATTACATTCAACAAGCTCTCTTTTATAAAACAAGAGAGACTCTTCATCTCTAGCAGTTGTTTGTTTCATTTATCTTTGTTTTGACTTTTTTACATTTCAAATATATTTTACATCTTCGAAAATGTAGATGTGGGAGTTACAAATGGAATATGAAGAGATCCTTGGGTGGTTACATTCGTTGTATGCTTGTTTACAAATGATATTTATTTAAAAAATATTATTCACTCATCTTCTTGGTGTTGTCTTCGGAATTCCTTGAGTTATTATGGTAATTTATGGCCTTGGCCTACCGAATGAGATCAATTTGGATCCATTGATTTATTGTTGGATCGATTTTGTTGCTTGTGCCCTGAGATATGAATGTTTGAATTCTACAAAGTCGGTTCTTCAACTAAATTCAGGTCTCATCTATGTTTTTCATTTTCGGACAATTTCCACTCAGTATCTGTCAACACTTGTTATCCCAGGTTGTTCTTCTCTCCTCCAAATTTCCATTGAGCTATTGTTGGCCTGATTTCATTACCCATAGCCCAAGATATGGTTGTTTGAAGTTTGTATGTCTATTTCTTTCCCCAAACTTGTGGTCTACTCTTTTTTGTGTTTTATGATGTCTTTTGTCACCTGTTCGGCCTAGAGACCTCTATGTTTTCTGATGTCTTATGTCACCTGTTTAGATAACAATGTATTAATACATTTCCTAGAGACCTGAAAAGTATGGGGAATTTAAATTAATAAAAGTGAATTCAATGGTGCACTTACAATATATAGGATCACTGCTAATGGTACCTCTTAACATCATGTAGAGCACCGAAAAAAGTGTGATTTTTTATATTCTTTGACTTAAACGGTGCACTCCATTTGACTGAATGTCTTGATGTTTTTGTAGAAGCGAGAGGTATTTCCTCTTGGAAAAAAATTCTTAGAGAGGAATATTCCAAAAAGTCAAAAGAATACCATTGAACAGTTGAAGAACGCCCTGGAAGAGAAGTCGGCCCACAGGAAAATAATAAAGTAGAAACATAATTTCCAGGAAGAGAAGTCGGCCCACAGGTAAATAATGATGTGGAAATAAAATTTCTAGGAAGAGAAGTCATCCCTAGCTAACTGAATGAACTAGTATAAATAAATGTGACACCTTTTCTCATTTGAACACACTACATTCATCATCTCAACAAGGAAAATGAGGTGCAAGTCTGAGGAAACCCTAGGAGACACTGCAACTAGGGTTCTTGGTGGTTCTTGGTGGTTTCTCTTGTGCGCTACCTATAGAAGAGTTGCACTAGGGTTGTTAGGTGACTCAATTGTCTACCCTCACTACTAGGGCTTGACAAGAAGAAGAGATAAGTACTTGTTATCATGGTTTCTTCATTGTTGGTTTTTCTCTTGTGAATAGAGTTTGTTCATGGTTGTACTGTATTATCATAAATATTCTCTCTAAGAAAAGTTGGTTGGGTTTCTCCCAAAGTTTGGGGTTTTCCCAAGATAAATATTTTTGTCTTCTCGTGCTTTTATCTGCTTCAATATCTTGCTTATATTTTCAGTATATGATTGTTGAATGTTAAGAGAAGATCAAAATACTCTGGTAAATTTATTTTTACTGAAAATTTAAGAAATTCTAACATGGTATGAGAGATGTAGGGTTGAAGAAATATTTGACCTAGCATAAGACACCAACAAGAAAAAATATTGAAAGTTGCATTTTCCAGTTACAGTTGTAGTTCACAATCGTTAGTTGCAGTTGCTAGTTGCACAAACCTTCAGATTAGAAAACAAGTTGGATGGTACTACAAATTTTAGAGGTACGCACTTGTATATAATTTATATCACGGGAGTGTTTGCAAGAGATGTACACTTGGAAAAAGGATATTTTTCCAAGCAGTGACAGTAGATCCCAAAAGGATCTTATATCTAGTGCACTCAGCGGAATCCCAATATTTGGAGGAAATAGTGGTGATGTCTCCTACAATATATGACAACTTGGAATCAAATGGGATAGTAGCAGTTAAGACTCTAGGTTACAGGTTTGATTGATGTATCCTAATTTTCCTGATATTAGGTTTAATATTTGTTTAATCTCAATAAAATGTTGTAGCTATGACAACAACCTTTAAATCCCTATTACTCCCAATTACTATTGTTATGATCATTATGAAAATGCTCATTTTTTATTGCTATTGATGCACTTGTTTGCAAGATGAAATTAATCTCCTCTAGGATATGTTCTTGTTTTGTCTTTGTCCTAGGTAGGTTACCTTGTAAATTCCATGGAAGTTACCATGGATATGTTCTTGTTCCTATATTTTTGTTTTGGCTCTTGTCCTAGGAAGTTTACAGGTGATAGATATGAAAGGGAGCTATAGTGACGATTTCTCTTATTCATGTTCTTGTTCCAAGAAGGTCACAAGTGATAGCTTGAGAGGGAGCTATAGTGATTGTTGTAGGAGGAGACATATTAGATGGTCTCTAGTTTGAGACATGGAAAATACTATCAACACATGGAGTTGTATACATAAAAATAACATCCATGTACCGAAGGCGAAAAGGACGAAGTTATAATCTTCTAGAAAGAAGGATATTTTTGTGGGATACAAAATGTTCCACACAGAGATTGATAGTGAGGAGTAGAAGGATCCATATGATGATTGTATAGTTCATTTTCTCACTCTTTAGATCATCAGGAAGAGTCATTAGAGTCATAAGGGACAATGGATATACCTAGAGACATGGTAGCGACCATGTAGAGGCCAACATGGATTCATGATAATTTGAAGGATGCAGTGAGACATGAATTTATTCATGATACTTAGAGTTTATCGAGTTAAATAGAGTCATGGTTATGAGGAGAAGTAGGTGGCTCCACTAGTGGTGAGGCAGATGGCCCCACCAAGTACCAGACTTCAAAGGAATTTAGTGGGTGCATGAGATATCAGATGGCTCCAGAGATTGTATGGACTCATAGGGAGTCAAGTTCAAGAGGGAGATGACAAATTCCTACTATCCCCAACAGAATGGGGTTGCAAAGTGAAAGAAAAGATCAATTGTAGAAGAAACTAAAGCAATGATCCATGACTAGAACTTACCCATGCATCTATGAGAAGAAGCATCCAATACAACTATATATGTCCATAATAGAAGTCCTCATAAGATATTGGGTGTAATGACCCTATCGTTACGACTACAAGCAAAGAAGAAGGTGCAATTTTTTTTTTGTTTTTAGGTAGGAAGGAAATGATGTCACAATTAACCACACATAGACAAAAAACACACGCACACCAATTAGGCAATAGACAACTTTGACTCCACGCACTAGCACTAGAGAAACTGGGCAAAACATGCGTAAAACAACAAGGAGAAATGACTACCTGCACGATACAACAGGACCATGCCTACAAGCTAAGGGACAACATCCCCCTCCCAACACAACATCCTTGATGAACAAGACTAGAACCTCAAGGCGCACGAACCAAACGCATGAGGGCATTCCACCCATGCGCCAAAAGAAAACTTACAACGCTTGAAAACACTCACACAGAAGGCACCGACTCTGGCCAAGTTATTATTTTCCGTCATCCAATAAGGTGCGCCATTATCCCCTCATCAAGAATCATGTCTTCCCCAGGTGATAGATGCATCAATAACCTTGGCACAACAAATCCTATATGAACCAAGGACTCTAGATAAATCCGATGTGCTAGGAGCCAAAATCACTGACGAGAAGACTATACCCACACCCCCAAGCAGTCGGTTGAAAAGACGCCCGATGACGTCACTCAAAAAGGAAAAATGAAAACTATTACACGACTTCACCAACAACCAAACCATTATATGTTAAACAAGATGTCTAGTGTGAAGGAGTGATCTATTATCAAGTTACTAGGGTCATAACAGTTATCATAAGGTGAACTAAGTTAGGAACTGAACAACATTAAGAAACGTTGACTAACAATCTTAACCTTAAAAGACTATTCAAGCCCAATAACTGACCAATCTAATAGTAAAAACACAGCACTCTTCAAGTAACAGCAAACCCTTCTAGTAAAAAGGGGTTTGATTAATTCACTTAATCAACCACTTTTACATTTATATTCGACACTAAACTAGGAATTCGTGGCCCTAGAATGTATCACTTCCAAAGAATTCATCATTTAACATAAATTAAGACTAGACATTAATCGATAAGGATTCCCAATCTGTACCCAAGGAATAAATTTTCCTAACTTCTAAGTTAAAAATACACTGCCCATTATAACATTATGAAGCATAGATTAACCTATGATTAGGAATCATCATTATCACTGTAGGTATTCAGTGTATATCGTGGCTAACTAAATTAATATCTGAAACGATTATCTATGGATATATGATATTGATATCGCCATTGATAGTGATATCTAAAAAAGAAATAAATTCTAGATCGTTGTCATCACAAGAAATAACTATAAGATAATGTTGTCATAAAAATAAAATAAAATGAAGATATAAATAAAAAAAAAAGTGTTGTTGTAAACATCTACTTCACACGTCAAATAGGAACTTTGTCACGAGTTAAGTACTCATTCATTGTCACACATTCACCATAAATCACCTTTACCAAGGATATTCGCTACTTATCGTTATTAGAATATGGTGGTCTGGCCCATTCTGAAATCATCAATTGTCGTTGATTAGCTGTCAAAAATGCAGCCATAAAATGCATGCAATAAAAAGAGAATTCATAACAGGCTGACTATTCCTTCAAGGTTCCGCTACTAGTCCCTACCAAAAATCACTGGGATTTACTGCTATGAAGACAACTCGAATTCATTTCGAAGCAGGAAAGGCTAGAAAGAAACATTCGAGCAAGTAACCTCGTCAATGTTGTTGGAGTTGAGTTTAATAGAATTAATTTAAGCTTTAAACAATTGAATTTGTGTGACCGTTAACCTTCTTCAGTTCTATTAAATGGGAAGGAACAGAATTATGAATATCGTTGTCATATCAAGAGGCAAACAACTATCATAAAAAAAAAAAAGCAAATCGTGGTCAAGGTAAAGGTAATGGCTAACCAAAAGAGGGTAAAACAAAGTCAACTCAGCATGCAATCGTTGGTTTATAATACATAGTAAGCCACATAACTCAATGCAAGAGAATCATTGAATAAAGGGGACACTAGAGAGAGATTGTTGTCTATCAACTGTAAAAACAATCATTGTCTATCTTAAGTATGAAGGTAGTTGTTGTTATCACTCTAAGAAACTCTTTGGGGTTGTAGACCAAAGATGCTTGGTAACTCGAGAATATGGTAGCTTAGGTATATTTGGGAATATGGGATAACTCAAAAGCTAATGAAAGTAACCACTTATCATGCATTCGAATAAGACAGTGCTTTTAGAAATCAATAATCAGACAGCATAGTTGAACAGGGGATGGAGAAAACTAGTCTAGATAACCAAATACATTAACATGTAGGGTCATACAAGACAACAAGAAAACCTTTAATTCAAGTTCATGAGCTTAATAAGAAGATGGAAGTTCTTAGAAGCTAAGCTAAACTGAAATAAAGTGCAGAATAATGAAATATGAAAGAATCTGATATTGAAAACAAAAGAGGACTGTGATTCTATTATCAATAATAAAAGTCTAGTACAATAGCCAGAAAATGTCTCCCAAATTGAACCCCTCAGTCCTACGACTAAACACCCCCTTGATCATCTATTGTCTTTATCTTTATAGATTTACAATGTATAGATCAGATCCTATGAAAAGGGATCTAGGATACTAAAAATAGCATAACATAAAACTAATTGTAAACTCTAAAGGAACAGATCCTTTATTAAAGGAAACCAAAACATATCTAAACGGAAGTCTTCGATAGCTGCAAAAGTATTCAACATCCTTCAATGTGATGACAAGGCATAAAATCTTCAAAGGATGAAAGATAAAGTCAAAAAATGCCACCTGGAAAAACAAGTCATTCTAGCCATAAATAGGTAACAAACTTTATCTCTTTCATCTTGCTGGCACCTCAAAAACTGGAACAACACTTTGAAGAAGATCCTCTTAATTATAACTTTGACTTATAAATCATCTTCGTGCTCTGTAAGATAATAAAACTTCGATCTGAGCAAAATTTACTCTCTTTCTGGGCATCTCAGGTTTCACCAGCTATTTTGCCTTAAAAAATTGCTAGTTATCTGGTGAAAGCTCTGCTTTTCATCAGCTAACTGGTTATAATTTTTCCTTTTGCACTAGTGAAAGCTCTGTCTTTGGATATCTGTAAAATTTTGAAAATATCCTTTGTCTTAGCCTCTAGTTTTCTGCTCCCTGGCTTCTTGATCTTACCTTTCAAGCATTTAAGCAGAGAACAGAACAAAAAGAAAAGTATAGAAACCAATCCACTGTAGAATGCTTGATCTTAAGTTTTGGAAATAACTGTATTCCCTGTCTCTTTCCTTAGTTATAATACCTTTCTTTGATCAGCTTCTGTAACAATTTAATTGAAGTTACTTCTATACCAAGAGATGCAGTAAAGAGTCCCTGAGATGATGTTGCATTCTCGGTGACCACTACCACGTTTGCAAACAAAATGTTTACTAGAACTTGCTAGACAGAAAGAACTCGAGGATGACAAAAAGATGTTGCTTGAAGTCTGTTCTTGCACCTCTGCATAGATAAAAAAAATTGCCACTATAATTCAGTGACAGGTCTACTATAGAAAAATCCATACCATAATATGTTTCTTTGCTACTATCTGTAGATTGTACTGGAATGGTGCTAATAATTTCTAGATTGCATACAGTAATTCAACCATCAATAGTCTTACTAGGTTCCTGCAAAGCTTTCTGATCAGATTCCATATGTTTAAATATAATAAAGCCAAACCCGTTTGACTTTCCAGTTGCCTTGTGAATAATAATAGAGCCTTCTTCAATCTCTCCATACTATTTGAATGCTTCACGCAGAGTTTATGAAGCAATATCCCAAGCCATTCCACGCACAAACAACTTCCAATGAGCAGGGTCTTTTCTAGTAGCATTTATAATATTGTCTGGAATTGCAAGGTAAAGACAACCAAGCAATTTGGTCACAGATTTATCCGATGCTGGAAGAGAATCATGCAAAGTCTCTGATTATATCATTCATCCTTCACTTATAGAATCCTGAGTTGTATCTAAGTGCACCAAAAGCACTTATCTCGAACGAAATTTATCCAGTTCAAGTTTCTTACTCAAATACAACTCTACAAGATCTGGCAAGTCAGAACAAGGCTTATAATTTCCAAAGAAAGCTCCTTTCAATGTCCTCTAATTTAAAAAATTCGTAGGATTTGTTGCAAACACTGCCAACAATCAAATGGAGCTAGACCTGAACCTTCTGCATTCTCTTTCCATGATCAAGAAGCATACTAGAATACCACTTAATAAAAAACTCACCATAAGGACCGTTACAGCCACCATCTCTGCGGAAAAAAGGTAAGTAAAAACACAAATAAGTAGTATGCTTTAAATGCTATAACAAGTATGCTTTAGAAATTATACATCACTGCAGCAGCCTCTTGGACCATTGGCCCTGTAACATTGACAAATGAATCTTTATCGTTGTGTTCTTCCTCCCGGGAATTTGAGGTAGCCTATTCTTGTGCTAGTTTTCTAACAAATGAGACGAACAACCTCCAATTTTCAGGCTAAAACAAATGTTGGTTCATTCTCAAGTGAGTAAATGCACACATGGGTTCAACTGTGATGTTTCGGGAATCTTCTGGCAGTCAGAGATTGGCATTCTTAATGATCTGATTATGTGCATCTTGATCAAATCTGGGAAGAGCACTATCCCCAGCAATACAGACCCCATATTTCTGAGTTGCAAGGATGACTTTCTTGATCAGCTTCTCTGGGGAACATAGTGCATCTCCTGGTTTTTGTATGTGCTCAGTTGACAATAGCTCTGCCTATTCGACAAAAAAAACACCTAGACACTTGTAACCTCAAACTTATAAACTTAGCATTCAACAAGGGTTTGGTATATTGCGTGATTTGTGGCCTGACTCATGGTACCATAGTATTTTAAAATCGTTTTCCCAGACATCCTTTTGGCATCTATTTGAAATGCTCTAATAATTAAGAACAAACTGCAATTGGAATCTTCACAGTCTTATCTATGTGCCAATACCCTCGACCATGATTGATGATTCATATGGAACAAAGCTTGATGTTGCACTGCGTTTTATGTTGTCTTGAGTTTGACTCAAGGTTAGGCTTGGGCCTTCTGTGGCATATGGATTAGATTGATAGACTAGATTTGTGGCCTGAAATTATAGTTTAACTCGTGGCTTGAGCCTGAGGCTTGACTCGTGGCTCCTCTAAAAAAAATTTGCAATAGAGCCCTAGAATCTAAAAGACCTGTAGACTTGTGGCTTGTGGTTTGAATTTGAATAAGTTTAGGACACTTAAATCACACACCATATTTTGGTTAAAATAACAAAATAACAATATATATTTTTTATTTGCAAATCTAAGAGGCATGAAACTAGGGTTTTAGGCTCTAATAACAGAGTTTTGGGAATGCAAATCAGAAGGTAGAGTCATAAGAGTCTTTGGGCAAACGCAATCAATGGGAGCTTGTCAAAAATATCTGGAAATAGTTGGAGATCGTGACACTTGTTAAAGATCGGAAAAAATGGAAAATCTAGAAAAAGTGCTAAAATTTACCAGTACATTTTGAGCACTGACATTTGGCTCCAACTGGGATGGATACCTCCCTGTGAGGTTTCCAAGAACCTAGTAGTTCCAGTCGCCTTTACCATTGGGCATGGAGTTTTCTGTCCTTTATCATTGGGCATGGAGTCATTTGGGCTTTACCATTGGGTATGGAGTCATCTGGGCTTTGCAACTGTTCCTTAGCAAACCTACAGCTTGCCTGTAGCTTGCCTGCAGCCTACCTGTAGCCTGCTTATAACCTACCTGTAACCTATCCTGCTTATTTATGAGCTCAACAACTGAAAAGATCTAGTTGCTCATATGGCGAGCTTATTCTTCTGCCTACTCCTACACTAACCAACTGTACTACCTCTTATCAAGTGAAGTCGTGCTTCCAATGAAGCCATGTGAGAAACTAATTTACTGACATCATGCTAGATCTTGGCCTAAAAAATAATGGAAGCCTTATCATGCAAAAAAGAGGTTTGAACCGATGACAAAGACAATCTTCTTCTGACAAAAATACTTTAACGCATTTTTTGCTCATAGATTCCAAATAGTTATCATCATGGTCATAAATGTCATAAAGACATACCTCTTTGAGCTGCCGATCCAACTGACTGTATTGCAGCTGCTGATTGCTTTCACTAGTCTCAATGTTGAATGTAAATTATTCTTCCTCTATCGAAAGAGAATGCAAATTCAACTGTTGATCTGAATCTCTCCACTCTTCTTCACCATCATTGGTCTCAATGTTGAAAACAGACTACTCATCCTCTGTCAGAGAATCATATAAGAAGGATTGTTGATCTAAACTTTTCAGCTCATCTCCTTCCTTGTATCTATTGCAAACTTCCAATCTCTGCAAATATTGAAACTGTAGGCTTCCCTCATCATTAACTGCAGATCTAAAATTGTTACTTGCTGATGTATATATTTGCTCTTTGATCTCAAAACCTTCAAAAGACATATGTTGATTTTCATGAATATCTAAAGAAGTAGATACATCTGATATGATGTCAGATGTTTCTATGTTATTACAATCATTCAATACCTCTTGATCTTCGTGACAACCATCTTTAATAGACGCGTTCAATACAATGTCAAAATCATCCTCGTGATTTTCAAAATGTGGATCAGCAAACTCTTGAGCATGATTAGAGATGTCTTCTGCTACAACAAAGTCTTCTTAAATATTTGGATTTTTATTCAACAAATTGAACTCATGACAACATTCAAGAAATAGAAAGTCGGTTGAAAATATGCCTTTACAAAACACATGAAAATCTGCCAAAGAGTTGATACTAGCAATAGGCAGAGACAGGTACCAATCACGAGCAATCCCTTCTAATGAAAAACAAAATAGTTGGATCTGAACATCCTCATGCACTACTTGCAACCGATGCATTTAATCATGAAAGTCTAGCAAATTTTTAGCTCGCACTTCCCACTCTTCTCCTCGAAATCTAGGAAGACTATTCTCCCATTCATATCTAGTAGGCATTGGATTAGGAAAACCAGAAATACTTGAAAAATCACAGAATGCATACCTCTTTTCTAAGATCCTGTTCATGTCATACTAGTGGAGTCACCAACAATTTTCTGAACAATGGAGTCACCACTGAATTCGTCCTTCATGGAGTTGCCAGATAGATGATTACAACCAAATGATGTCCAGGCTTTATCTATCATCAAAGATGGATCTAATGTTGTTTCCATGGGAAGCTGAGCTTCAATCTTCGATCCCCGGCAACGGCGCCAATTTGTTATCACTCCAAGAAACTCTTTGGGGTTGTAGACCAAAGATGCTTGGTAAATCGAGAATATGGTAGCTTAGGTATATTTGGGAATATGGGATAACTCAAAAGCTAATGAAAGTAACCACTTATCATGCATTCAAATAAGACAGTGCTTTTAGAAATCAATAATCAGACAGCATAGTTGAACAAGGGATGGAGAAAACTAGTCTAGATAACCAAATACATTAACATGCAGGGTCATACGAGACAACAAGAATACCTTTAATTCAAGTTCATGAGCTTAATAAGAAGATGATAGTTCTTAGAATCTAAGATAAACTGAAATAAAGTGCAGAATAATGAAATATGAAAGAATCTAATATTGAAAACAAAAGAGGATTGTGATTCTATTATCAATAATAAAAGTCTAGTACAATAGCCATAAAATGTCTCCCAGATTGAACCCCTCGGTCCTACGACTGAACCCCCCCTTGATCATCTATTGTATTTAGCTTTATATCTTTACAATGTACAGATCAGATCCTATGAAAAGGGATCTAGGATACTAAAAATAGCATAACATAAAACTAATTGTAAACTCTAAAGGAATAGATCCTTTATTAAAGGAAACCAAACCATATCTAAACTGAAGTCTTTGACAGCTACAAAAGTATTCAACATCCTTCAATGTGATGACAAGGCATAAAATATTCAAAGGCTGAAAGATAAAGTCAAAAAATGCCACTTGGAAAAACAAGTCATTCTTGCCATAAATAGGTAACAAACTTTATCTCTTTCATCTTGCAGGCACCTCAAAAACTGGAACATCACTTTGAAGCAGATCCTCTTAATTATAACTTTGACTTATAAATCATCTTCGTGCTCTGTAAGATAATAAAACTTCGATCTAGGCAAAATTTACTCTCTTTATGGCCATCTCAGGTTTCACCAGCTATTTCGCCTTAAAAATTTGCTAGTTAGCTAGTGAAAGCTCTGTTTTTCATTAGCTAACTGGTTATAATTTTTCCTTTTGCGCTGGTGAAAGATTTTTCTTTGGATAGCTGTAAAATTTCAAAAATATGCTTTGTCTTAGCCTCTACTTTTTTGCTCCCTGGCTTCTTGATCTTACCTTTCAAGCATTTAAGAAGAGAACAAAACAAAAAGCAAAGTATAGAAACCCATCCACTGTAGAATGCTTGATCTTAAGTTCTGGAAATAATTGTATTCCATGTCTCTTTCCTTAGTTATAATACCTTTCTTTGATCAGATTTTGTAACAATTTAATTGAGGTTACTTCTATACCAAGAGATGCAGTAAAGAGTCCCTGAGATGATGTTGCATTCTCGATGACCACTGCCAGGTTTGCAAACAAAATGTTTACTAGAACTTGCTAGACAGAAAGAACTCGAGGATGACAAAAATATGTTGCTTGCAGTCTGTTCCTGCACCTCTGCATAGATAAAAACAATTGCCACTATAATTCATTGACAGGTCTACTATAGCAAAAGCCATACCACACTATGCTTCTTTGTTGCTATCTGTAGATTGTACTAGATTGGTGCTAACAGTTTCCATATTGCATATAGTAATTCGACCATCAATAGTCTTCCTAGGTTCCTGCAAATTCTTCTGATCAAATTCCATATGTTTAAATATAATAAAGCCAAACCCCTTTGACTTTCCATTTTCCTTGTGAATAATAACAGAGCCTTCTTCAATCTATCCATACTGTTTGAATGATTCACGCAGAGTTTATGAAGCAATCTCCCAAGTCAGTCCACGCACAAACAGCTTCCAATGAGCAGGGTCTTTTCTGGCAACATTTATAATATTGTCTAGAATTGCAGGGTAAAGACAACCAAGCAATTTGCTCACGGATTTATCAAATGCTGGAAGAGAATCATGCAAAGTCTCTGATTCTATCATTCATCCTTCACTTATAGAATCTTGAGTTGTATCTAAGTGCACCAAAAGCACTTATCTCGGACGAAATTTATCCAATTCAAGCTTCTTACTCAAATACAACTCTACAAGGTCTGGCAAGTCAAAACAAGGCTTATAGTTTCCAAAGAAAGTTCCTTTCAATGTCCTCTCATTTAGAAAATTCACAGGATTTGTTGCAAACACTACCAACAATCAAATGGAGCTAGACCTGAACCTTCTGCATTCTCTTTCCATGATCAAGAAGCATACCAGAATACCACTTAAGAAAAAACTCACCATAAGGACCATTACAGCCACCATATCTGCAGAAAAAAGGTAAGTAAAAACACAAATAAGTAGTATGCTTTAAATGCTATAACAAGTATGCTTTAGAAATTATACATCACTGCAGCAGCCTCTTGGACCATTGGCCCTATAACATGGACAAATGAATCTGTATCTCTGTGTTCTTCCTCCCAGGAATTTGAGGCAGCCTGTTCTTGTGCCAATTTTCTAACAAATGAGATGAACGACCTCCAATTTTCAGGCTAAAACAAATGTTGGTTCATTCTCAGGTGAGTAAATGCACACATGGGTTCAACTGTGATGTTTCGGGCATCTTCTGGTAGTCGGAGATTGGCATTCTTAATGATCTGATTGTGTGCATCTTGATCAAATCTGGGAAGAGCATTCTCCTCAGCAAGACGGACCCCATCTTTCCAAGTTGCAAGGATGACTTGCTTGATCAGCTTCTCTAGGGAACATTATGCATCTCCTGGCGGTTGTACATGCTCGGTTGACAACAGTTCTGCCTATTCAACACAAAAAACACCTAGACACCTGTAACCTCAAACTTATCAACTTAGCATTCAGCAAGGGTTTGATATATTGCATGATTTGTGGCCTGACTCGTGGTACCATGGTATTTTAAAATCGTTTGCCCAGACATCCTTTTGGAATCTGTTTGAAATGCTCTGATAATTAAGAACAAACTGCAATTGGAATCTTCACACTCTTATCTATGTGTCAATACCCTCGACCATGATCGATGAGTCATATGGAACATAGCTTGATGTTGCGCTGTGTTTTATGTTGTCTTTAGTTTGACTCAAGGTTAGGCTTGGGCCTTGTGTGGCATATGGATTAGATTGATAGACTAGATTTGTGGCCTGAAATTATAGTTTAACTCGTGGCTTGAGCCTGAGGATTGACTCGTGGCTCCTCTAAAAACTTTTTGCAATAGAGCCCTAGAACCTAAAAGACTTGTGGCCTTGTGGCTTGTGGTTTGAATTTGAATAATTTTAGGACACTTAAAGCACACACCATATTTTGGTTAAAATAGCAAAATAACAATATATATTTTTTATTTGCAAATCTAAGAGGCATGAAACTAGGGTTTTAGGCTCTAATAACAGAGTTTTGGGAATGTAGATCAGAAGACAGAGTCATAGGAGTCTTTGGGCAAATGAAATCAATGGGATCTTGTCAAAAATATCTGGAAACAGTTGGAGATCGTGACATTGGTTAAAGATTGGCAAAAATGGAAAATATAGAAAAAGCGCTAAAATTTACCAGTACATTTTGAGCGCTAACATCTATCATTCTTGAAATTATGTCTAACAATAGTCATTAAGGATTAAGGGAATCGTTGTGTTATTCAAATAAGAAATCACATGAAAAAAACACAATTCATGTACAACTCGTTGTTAATTAAATAACCAGACACACGACATTAATTAAACCGCAGTCACACTTTTTATGCCATAAAATCTCAATCACCAATACATGTAATTCGCTATCAATAATTAATAAAGTCGCAGTCATACAAAAATGCCATCATACCTTTGATTAAGAATTGCGGTCATAAGAGGCAGTCCTTCATATTGTTGTGTTTTATCAAAATGCAAACATATCCAAAGAATCAGATACACAATTCGCATTGATACGATATTAAAACGCCGAGTTAACATATTAAAACACAAAGCCTATCGATTTCGCCGAGGAGATATAAATTCACTCATTATAAAGTATCAATTGCACTTCCAAATTGCAGTATCAAGGTAAATCGCAGCATCAAATCATAGTATCAAAATCGTTCTCCCGATATCATA
The DNA here is from genome assembly GCA_009831015.1 of Picea engelmannii. NCBI lineage: Eukaryota > Viridiplantae > Streptophyta > Pinopsida > Pinales > Pinaceae > Picea > Picea engelmannii. The sequence continues at coordinate 139,077 of ML812547.1, forward strand.
AATCGTTGAGTTTTCAGATAAGAAGGGTGAGGAGTTTTATCAAGAAAATCGCAGTCAATAAATAGGGAAAAATCGTAGTCAATAAATGTATAAATAAAGGGTAAAATCGTGAGGTAATTTATCCAACGAAATGTCATAAATCACAGAGGACAATTCTCTCTCCAGAAGGATTAAAGATGCAGGGAAATCTCACCATTGATGTTCGACAACACAGGTATTCCAACAGAGGATGAACACCTTCAGTAACCACTCACATAACCAGATCAAAGATCAACACACCGATGTTTTCACATGGTAAAACCCCTACGGGGAAACATCCACGGCCCCAGCCAACGTGGCCAATTGGAGCAGTTTATTAATGCAAAGAAAAATATTACAGAGAGATTTTACAAGAGAGTTTCTCACAATCGATCATCGGCAAATGACCATCCATGCTCTTTAATTAGAGATCATGGACCAATTGGGTGTTAAGCCACGGATCAATGGTCGTTAAGATCGAGGAGAGTATGAACCGTCGGATCACTCTATGTTGGGAACATATCGTGATCGTCGGATTTCCTAACTACAAATGCATACTAATGCATACTAAAGAAACACACTTTTACCTAACGACATATTAGACCAATTAGATCTTAACTAACTCCTAAGTGTCTAAATATCCTAACATCCCCCCTTAAGAACAAC
>ML812547.1:147832-163228 GCA_009831015.1 Picea engelmannii
CAAGTATCGCTTAGACCTAGACTTTATTTTCCTAGGATGGGCAACATTTTATTAGGGAAATTGTTTTAAATATTTCTCATCACATTATTCGTTCTAAGGCCATATAGGTTTATCCATTTATTATTTAACAACGTGACGTGCCCTTCAGGATGCACTAGGTTCTCCAACGGTGCCACTCGCCTCATTTTGTTTCATTTGCGCGACGTGTCCTTCAGTACGCACTATGTGCTCCAAGGGTGCCACTCGCCTCTTTTTGTTTCCCTTGCGCGATGTGCCCTTTGGGATGCACTACGTACTCCAAGGGTGCCACTCGCCTCTTGACTGACTTGATAGACATAAAAAAACCCTAGAATCAATAATCCGCTAGGTGATCTTGTGGGAGACTAAGGGTCTCTAACGAATAAGGCCCCTGCCTTATTGCATGCCCCTTAGAATCATCGTGAACGACTATCGCAGTCTACCCTCAGGGCATCGTGGGTCTTCTCGAACTAGGTAGTCATTAACCTACAGTTCGAGCCACGGCGGGAGTGCTAATAGGCTGTGGCAGGTTTGTTTTCCACACCTCTCCCACAACATCTCTGGTAGTCATGCGTGACCCCTCTACTCCACATGTGAGTCTGGTAGACAAGCTATCATCAGCCTGCATCATCAATGAATCATGTCAGAATAACATCCATAACCATAACATGTAATCAAATGCACATAAGTCATATATAGAAAAATCAAACCCCAATAGTCCACTCGCCGACTCGATCCGGAGTCCAAGGAGTTTCATCGATGCCTTTGCAACCTTGAGGTCCAAAATCCTGCACACTCAGGAAGACCGAGTCAATAGCACATGTCTATGTCAATACAACAAAATAACATGTCATCAATTCATAACACCTCATAATCATAATCAAATGCCCAATAGTATAATAATCCAGATCACTTAGAAGAAAGTGTCCTCAAAGAATAAGTTCGCTCAGTGTGCGCTAGAGAGGAATGTTACATACAGGCCCTCTTGGTCTAAACTTCGTCCCAAAGTTTCATAGTATAAAAGTGCTCAAATAATGTGTATCACAGAATCATAAGTCTATCTATCAAATAAAAATGGAAACTGTTGGTGCATATCATATGTGTCCTCCCAGGTCATCGAGTGTGGACTATAGTTGTCCCACTCGAGCTTGACCTATTCTATTGTTCGACGCCATAGCTGTCGAATGCGATGATCCAGGATGTGGATCGGCTCAACCATGAACATCCCCTCATCCGACACCCGCAAGGTGCTCAAGTCAAAACATGTGTAGGATCACTAATCATAATGTCTCAACAGATATGTGCAAGACATCATGCATACACCTCAAGAATTAGGCAAGGCTAGTCATTAGGCCACGAGCCTCTCTTTTCCACAATCTCGTAGGATCCCGTGAACCTAGGAGATAGTTTATCCCCTTTTCCAAAATTGATCGAACTCTTATGCGATTTCAGCCGCAAAAATACCTTATCTCCACATCATAACTATGGTCAACACGACATGCATCGACATAACTCTTCTATCGATCTTGTGCTTCCTTGATCCTTTGTCTTATATTTTGAATTTAATCTTCCAATTCTTGGATCACTTCCGGTCCCACCAGAACCCTATCCTCAAGTCAATCCCAACTCAAGGCGTCCAACACGGTCTCTTGTAAATAAACTCAAAGGGTGCCATCTTAAGGGTGCTTTGGTAACTGTTGTTATAAGCGAATTCCACTAGTGGCAAGAATTCTTCCCAGCGCTTTTGTTGGTCCATCACGTACATGCGCAACATGTCTTCCAAGGTTTGGCTCATTTGTTCATCCTGCCCATTAGTCTCTGGGTGATACGTAGTACTAAAGTTAAGTTGGGTTCCCAAGGCCTCTTGGAAACTAGTCCAAAATTGTCCAGTAAACACCAATCCTCGATCAGATATAATCCTCTTAGGAATGCCATGCAACCTCACAATCTCACTGATGAAAACTCTAGCTATGTTAGGGGCTTGATATGTCATATGCACAGGAATAAAATGAGCACTCTTTTTCAGAGTTTCGACTACCACAAAAATCGAGTCGTGTCTCCTTGCCATCAGTGGAAATCCAACAATGAAATCCATCAAAATGACCTCCCATTTTGATTCTAGAATATCATGTGGTTGTAGTAATCCTGTTGGATGTCTATGTTCAGCCTTTACCTGCTGACATTCAAGACACCTGGCCACATAGTTGACTATGTCTTCCTTCATTCCCTTCCAGAAGAATAAGGGTTTAAGGTCTGCCCTCATCTTCATGACTCCTAGGTGGGCCATGTACACTGCTATGTGAGCCTCGTTTAGGATCAAACTCCTCAACACGTTGTTCGGTGGTACGTAAATATGATTTTCAAACCTCAATAATCCATCGTCATCAAAAGTAAATCCTTCAAATATTGGTACCATCATTGTGTTTTGTCTGATAAAATCCTCGACCTCTTTGTACCAGTCATCGTCATGCTGTAAAGTTAGAATCTTTTCACGTAGATTTGTCTGAAGAGGCAACATCGAAAAGATGCATGGTCTCTGACTCAATGCGTCTACCACTCGGTTCACTATTCCTTTTATGCAAGAAATCTTGAAATCGTACTCTCTAAGTAGTTTCGACCAACACTGTTGTTGCGTGTTCAGTTCGCTTTGCGTAAATATGTGTTGTAGTCCACAGTGGTCCATCTTTAGTTCAAATTTTCATCCAACAAGGTAGTGTCTCCAAACCTTCAAGGAATAAACAATGGCTAACAACTCCAAATCGTGTGTCACATAGTTCTCCTCATGCCTTCTTAGTTTCCTCGAGATGTAAGCGATCACTCGATCGTCTTGCATCAAGACTCTGCTTAAGCCTTCTTTGGATGCATTAGTGCACACCAAGAGTCCGCGTCCATGTCAGGGACCTTTAGTATCAGTGTTGTTGTCAATAGCTCTTTGAGCCTCTGAAATGCTTCCACGCATTTCTGGGTCCAAACAAACTTCTTATTCTTCTTCTGCAATTTCATGATTGGATTTTCTATCTTCAAAAATCCCTCGATGAACCGTCGATAGTATCCTGCTAAACCCATGAAGCTACACACTTTCGGGACATTTTTCAGCACAAGCCATTCCATAATATCCTTGAACTTTGTTGGATACACGAAGATACCTTCGCCTGAGATGACATGCCCTAAGTAATGAATCTTTGATTGATAAAACGAGAATTTGGACACCTTCCTATACAATTTGTGCTCTTGCAAACACTGTAGTACCAAGCACAAGTACTTGTCATGCTCCTCCATCGTCCGATATTAAATCAAATATCATCAATGAGTACTTGGACGAACTTGTCAAAGTACTCGCGAAACACCCTGTTCATCAAACTCATAAATATCGTTGGGGTGTTTGTCAGACCAAATGGAAAAACAGTAAACTCGTAATGACCAAAACTCATCTTAAAGACAGTCTTAGGGATGTCATCCCCTTGATCCATAACTGGTGATACCCTAATCGCAAATCAATCCTTGAAAACACTGTCGCACCCTTCATCTGATCAAACAAATCATCAATCCTCGGCAATGGATATTGATTCTTGATCATTGCCTTGTTCTATTGATGGTAATCAATGCAGAGTCTCCACGACCCATCCTTCTTTCGTATGAAAAAAACAGGTGTATCCCCCGGTGACACACTTGGACGTATAATTCCCAGGTCCAACAACTCCTTCAATTGCATTCTTAACTACTATAACTCTGGGGTTGACATACGATAAGGCATTCTTGTTATTGGTTCAGTCCCCGGTTTTAGGTCTGTGGTAAACTTCAATTCCCTCTCTGGTGGCATCCCAAGTAAATCCTCCAGGAAGACGTTAGCAAACTCTCTCACCACCGGAAGGTGTTCTAGACCTTCTGCTACTCATTTTTCTTTTAACGCAAGGATCGCATAAAGCGTACACCCCTTGCACATGCTCTTCCATAATTGCAAGGAAGAGATCAACCTCAGGGAAACTCCCTGGTTCTGACCTACAATCACGCATCTTTTTCCCTCACATCGACCAAGCTCAACCATTTTGTCTTACAGTTGAGTATCACCTCAAGTGATTCCAACCAGTCTATACCGATCACGACGTCATAAGATCCTCATATTGTGACGTACAGGTTAGCCCTGGTGACAAACACTCCCAGGTTAAGGGTACAACCCGTAACCTTTCCTCCAACCTCTTGTTTGGCTCCCAAAGCCATCTCTACAAAGATAAACTCAACCTATTCGATTGCCTTTACCTTAAACCCTTTTAGCGTTGCACCAGAGATGGAACTCTCGGTAGCATTGGGATCTATCAAATCTAAGGGTCTAGTCAATTACAGTACCTGACATCTCGAGCACATTCGACTGGTGCTCTGCCTATCGGTTATTCATCATTGCATGAATCTGATGGGACTTTCCCAAAACTCCCATGGTAGTGGGTTTGACTGATCCAAATGCTCCGACCCTTTCCTCTGGGCAGTAATGCTAGTAATATGGCTCCCCATAGTCCAACACACTTTCTTCGGTCTAGAATTCCTAGTACCCAAAGTAGAAGCTAAATTATAACAATAAGGCCAAACTCGAACTTCTTGACCTTACGTTTATGGGTAATTTGGTGCAGAGCATACCGAAGTAGCTCCAAAACGGGCCTCGTACTCGGGCATTGTGCGGTCGCCTCGTCGCAAGGCATCGAACTCATTGAGATGACACTCAACGAATTCCTCAGAAAGATACATTTCCTGCAACCGTTCCTCAAACAGTTCCCATGACATGTCATCAACGACCATGCTCAAATGTGGCAGGAGCATCTTCCGCCATAGAAGAGCACTCCCCTTCAGTTGAAATACCACCATGTGGACCTTCATGTTGGAGGTCGTAATCACGAAGTGTGAAGCACAACACCTTGCCCTACAAACGTGCCTCGACATCACAGTCGTTTGTGACACTCGTGGACTCAAGAACTCAACTCTCTCGAGTTCTCAGTGGATGCTAACAATACTAGCTAGAGCGCGTTGTGGACCCTTAGGGGTACAGGTGCCCTGGCCTCATCTCAGTACCGATGGTGAATCAAGGCCCCTTGACATTACCTAGAAGGGCCTTGTCAGACCATAATCATCCCTTATAAAAAGTGAAACCAGCCCAAGGACTTGTTCTTCCCTTTGGGGGTTCGAATCCAAGGGTGCAGGAACTTCTAGAGGCATCACACCTCCTTCCATGGCACCATGTTGTGAACCTTTGAGGCGTTCTCTAAATGAGATCACCACATGGACATGTTAAGGTTTTTAATTAACACAAGGGTTAATACTCACAAATTTACTGCAGTGGAAAGCCTGGCGATCCACAGTCTCAAGGTTGAACTCATTCTGATACCATATGTAATGACCCCGTCGTTACGAATACAAACGAAGCAGAAGGTGAATTTTTTTTGTTTGTTTTTAGGAAGGAAGGAAACGATGTCACAGTTAACCACACCTAGATGACGAACACATGCACACCGATTAGGAAACAGACAACTTTGACTCCACGCACTGGCACAATATCAACTAGGAAAAACATGCATAAAACAACAAGGAGAAACGACTACCTGCCCGACACAACAGGACCACGCCTAGAAGATAAGGGACAACATCCCCCTCCTGACACAACGGCCTTGACGAACAATACTAGAACCTCAAGGCACGTGAACCAAATGCATGAAGGTCTTCCACCCATGCGCTAAAAGAAAACTTACGACGCTCGACAACACTCACACGGAAGGCACTGACTTCGACCAAGTTATCATTTTCCGCTATCCAATAGGGTGCGCCATGATCCCCTCATCAAGAATCATGTCATCCCCAGGTGATAAATGCATCAATAACCTTGGCACAACACATCCTATCAAGACCAAGGACTCTTGATAAATCTGACACGCTAGGAGTTGAAATCACTGACAAGAAGACTATACCCACACCCCCAAGCAACCGGTTGACAAGATGCCGATGACGTCACTCAGAAAGGAAACGTTCAAACTATTACACGACTTCACCAACAACCAAACCATTATCTGTTAAACAAGATGTCTACTGTGAAGGAGTGATCTATTATCAAGTTACTAGGGTCATAACAGTTATCATAAGGTGAACTAAGTTAGGCACTGAACAACATTAAGAAACGATGACTAACAATCTTAAACTTAAAATACTATTCAAGCCCAATAACCGACCAATCTAATAGTAAAAACACAACACTCTTCAAGTAACAAAAAACCCTTATAGTAAAAAGGGGGTTGATTAATTCACTTAATCAACCACTTTTACATTTCTATTTGACACTAAACTAGGAATCTGTGGCCCCAGAATGTATCACTTCTAAAGAACTCATCATTTAACATAAATTAAGACTAGACATTAATCGATAAGGATTCCCAATCTGTACCCAAGGAATAAATTTTCCTAACTTCTAAGTTAAAAATACACTGCCCATTATAACATTATGAATAATAGATTAACCTTTGATTAGGAATCATCATTATCACTATAAGTATTAATTGTATATCGTGGCTAACTAAATTAATATTTGAAACGGCTATCTATGGATATCTAATATTGATATCGCCATTGATAGTGATATCTAAAAAAGAAATAAATGCTAGATTGTTGTCGTCACAAGAAATAGCTATAAGATAACACTGTCATAAAAATAAAATAAAATGCAAATATAAATAAAAAAAGAAGTGTTGTTGTAAACATCTACTTCACGCATCAAATAAGAACTCTTTCATGATTTAAGTACTCATTCACTATCACACATTCACCATAAATTGCCTTTACCAAGGACATTCGCTATTTATCGCTATTAGAATACGGTGGTCCGACCCATTCTGAAATCACGAATTATCGTTGATTATCTGTCAAAAATGCAGCCATAAAATGCACACAATAAAAAGAGTAGTCCTAACAGGCTGACTATTCCTTCAAGGGTTCGCTACCAAAAATCGATGGGATTTACTGCTATCAAGACAACTCGAATTCATTTCAAAGAAGGAAAGTTTGGAGAGAAACATTCGAGCAAGTAACCTTGTCAATGTTGTTGGAGTTGAGTTTAATAGAATTAATTTAAGCTTTAGACCTATGAATCTGTGTGACCGTTAACCTTCTTTAGTTCTATTAAATGGGAAGGACAAGAATTATGAATATCGTTTTCATATCAAGAGGCATATAGTTGTCATTAAAAATAAAAATAAAATCATGGTCAAGGTGAAGGTAATGGCTAACCGAAAGAGGGTAAAACATAGTCAACTTAGCATGCAATCGTTGGTTTATAATACACAATTAGCCACATAACTTAGTGCAAGAAAATCGTTGAATAAAGGGGATAATGGAGAGAAATCGTTGTCTATCAACTGTAAAAAAAATTGTTGTCTACCTTAAGTATGAAGGTAGTTGTCATTCTTGAAATTATGTCTAACAATAGTCATTAAGGATTAAGGGAATCGTTGTGTTATTCAAATAAGAAATTGCATGAAAAAAATACAATTCCTATACAACTCATTGTTAATTAAATAACCAGACACACGACATTAATTAAACCGCAGTCACACTTTATATGCCATAAAATCTCAGTCACCAATACATGTAATTTTCTATCAATAATTAAAAAAGTCGCAGTCATACAAAAATCCCATCTACCTTCGATTAAGAATTACAGACATAAGAGACAGTCCTTCATATTGTTGTGTTTTATCAAAATGCAGACATATCCAAAGACACAGATACACAATTCGCATTGATACGATATTAAAATGCCCAGTTAACATATTAAAATGCAGAGCCTGCCAATTTCGCCAAGAAGATATAAATTCTCTCATTATAAAGTATCAATTGCAGTTCCAAATTACAGCATCATATCATAGTATCAAAATCGTTGTCCAGGTATCATAAATTGTTGAGTTTTCACATAAGAAGGGCGCGGAGTTTTATCACGAAAATCACAATCAATAAATAGGGGAAAATCGCAGTCAATAAATGTTTAAATAAAGGGTAAACTCAAAAGGTAATTTCGGCAACGAAATGTCATAAATCACAGAGGGAAATTCGCTCACTAGAATAATTAAAGACATAGTGCAATCTCTCCATTGAAATGTAATCAATGCAAAGAAAAATCATGGTTGAATGGAATGAAAATGCAGAGATTAATGAGACACAATGATCAACGCAAAGATCATTTAGAACGTAGAGGTGATATCAATGCATATCCCAAGCAAACGCAGAGGTCAAATGCAGAGGATAATAAGTGATTCACGGGGAGGAAAGATAAGCAATACGCAGAGGTAGTCAATCGCAAGAAGGCGCACGACAGTCATTCAACTAGGAGAAATCAACAGGAGTAAACAGTTGGGAAAACACATCCTTCACTCATCATCCACGCACAGAAAAGTAGGTCATTAGAATCTATAGTTCGTTGTGCATTGAAGTGATGAACATCGATTTGGCTACTGGCCAACTTCTCAGGCGTGGACTGACGAACTAGGGATGAGGACGAAAAGCACAATGCTTCACAACAATCAACAAAACCAAAGGACAATCACCACATGCAGGGACGAATGCCAAGGGAAACAAGTTAAGTAGCGAGCTTAAGGCTATGGGGAATTTAAGTTCTCGGTTGAAATGTTAAGTCAAACATTTTCTTTACCCAATTAAAAATACAGAATTTAAAGCATAAGGTATAGTAAGAATCTACCATGCATAATCAAGTAAGCGTACCATATCCCAAATCATTCTCTTTGAGTCATTGTCTCACGCGCTCCGTGAAACTCTCGCTTATCAACTGATGAGACTTCACTGGTACCTCCCAGCCAACGATAGGGGTAATCTTCTTCCCCCTTAGCCCCCCGAGCCACAAAGGGTCCACGCACAATAAACCAAGGAACAACTAGCTCCCATCTCGTCTCGCAAGGCCAAGATACCACTCCTCACCGAGCTGGGTATCCCAACTCCCACAAGCTAAGTCAGATAAGTCTAAAATTCGGTAGTGTAACGTTACGAATAACAGAAGAGATCCATCATCCTCCTCTGTAAATTCTAACCTTGTACAATATCTACTGCAAACAGATATTCAGAAAAGAATAGAAAAGATACAATGGCAAATACAAACATTACACAGAGATTTTTCCCCTGGAAACCCAAAGCGGGAAAACCGACATATTTTATATTCATTCATAGTGATACCTTGTTTACAATACAATATACATATAGGAGCCAGTGACATCCAAAACCCTAACCCAATGACCTGGGTTAGTCCAAAACCCTAATTCCTTAACTGGAAATAGAAAACCATCGAAAAAAACCATGTGCCAAAAAACTACCTAATTACATGACACGTTTCTCGAGGTAGGTGTCACATTTCCCGAGGCAGAAAAATTCACTACTACTCATGCAAAGAATATAACACATACCCAACATTCTCCCACTGGTTTTTTTATTTGCATAGAAGGGGTTACAGGCTTACATAGTCAACAATCCAAGGCAATAATGCCCATGGATCCTCTACACAAAGAGAACTTCTCAATGCTCACAGATTTTGTTGAGTCTGCAACATTCTTCAAAGTGTCCACCTTCTTTAGAGATACTTTCTTTTTTTCAATCATGTCTCTCACAAAGTGATATTGAACATCAATGTGCTTTTTCTTTGAATGATAAGCAGGGTTCTTCGCCAAAAAAATTGCACTCTGAATGTCACACTCTATCCTTACAGCTTGTTGTACCAACCCAATTTCTGAACACAATCTTTTTAACCATACTGCTTCCTTACTTGCATGAATGTCTACCATGTATTCAGCTTTTGTAGTTGAAAGTGCCAGTACAGCTTGTCTTTTGCTCATCCAAATTATTGCTCCTCCAAACAGGTTAAACACATACCCGCTTGTAGATCTCCTACGATCCATATCTCCAGCCCAATCTGCATCCAAAAAGCCATGTACATCCACCAATTTTTCCAATTCCGGTGTTCCTTCGTAGCACAATCCATAGCTATCAGTGCCACGCAAATACTTGAAAACCCTTTTTATTGTTGTCCAATGTTCCTTCCCTAGTTTTGACATATACCTGCTCAAAACTTCCACTGCATGTGCAATGTTCGGTCTAGTACAGACCATTGCATACATCAAAGTTCCAAATGCACTCACATATGGAACATGAGACATGTCCTCCTCTTCGTCATGTGTCTTGGGACACTAATCCACAGATAACTTTATGCCAATAGGAATAAGAACCTTGACCGGTTTACATTCCTGCATATTAAACCTCTGCAATATTGTCTCGACATATTTTCTCTGATTTAACCAGAGTTTCCTCCTTTTTCAATCTCTTTTAATTTCCATGCCTAGAATGAAATTTGAAGCATCGAGATCCTTCATGTCGAATTTAGAGGACAACTGATTTTTCACATCCTGGATAATCTCTTTGTTGTTTCCTATCAGCAACATCTCATCCACATACAAGACCAAATAAATCAAATGATCACCAATTAATTTAAAATACACACAGTGATCCTCTTTGCTAATTCTGAAGTCAAGTCCCAGCATATAAGTATCAAATTTTTTATACCACATCCTTGGTGATTGTTTTAAACCATACAGGAACTTTTTTAGCTTGCATACTAGCTCCTTATTTCCTTTCACAACATAACCTTCTGGTTGTTTCATAAGATTTCTTCTTCCAAATCCCCATGCAGGAATGTTGTCTTCACATCGATCTGTTCTATTTCAAAATCAAATTCAGCAGCAACAGATAACAGAAATCTTATAGAGGTTAACTTGGCAACAGGAGAAAAAATCTCACCAAAATCAATTCCCTCAACCTTGGAATAACCCTTTGCTACTAACCAAGCTTTGTATTTCTCCACTTTTCCTTCTACATTCAACTTCTTTTTAAATACCCATTTGCTTCCAATGGAATTTCTTCCAGTTGGAAAATCCACTAGATCCCAAGCCTCATTCTTATTCAAAGATGCCATTTCTTCTTCCATGGCCCTTTTCCATAGATTTCCATCCCCTGAATCCACTGCCTCCCTAATATTTCTAGGATCATCATCAGTAATAGACAAAGCAAAATTTGAATGGAAATCAAATGGACTATACCTTTCTAGTAGCCTTGTTTCTTGAACCAATCCCCTCAATACTGGAGTATGAGGATCTTCTTCTTCTGATTCATGTTCTTTTGTAGAGTCTGATTCATCATCCTTTAAATCAAACTCTATCTTCTTTGGTTCTTCCTTACTTGGTAGGAATTCATGTTTAACAACATCCTTCATTTCTCTAAATACCACATCTCGGATATATAATGCCTACTTAGTTTCTGGGTTCCAAATATTATAACCTTTGAGACCATCTTTATATCCAATAAAGATACATTTTCAGCCTTCTTATCTAGCTTACTCCTATTTTCCTTTAGAACATGAACATATGCATCGCAACCAAATACCTTAGGATATGTGAGAGAAGGTTCCTTACCAGTCCATACCTCTTGTGGAGTCGTGTCATCCAATGCTGATGAGGGTGATCTGTTGACCAGATAACATGCAGTACCCACTGCCTCTACACAGAATTATTGCCCTAACCTGGAACCATTGAGCATGCACCTTTATGTTTCCATCAATGTCTTGTTCATCCTTTCTGCAACTCCATTCTGTTGAGGTGTATATGGAGTAGTCTTTTACCTTGCTATACAACACTTCTTATAGAATTCTTCAAATTCATTCCCGCAGAACTCTCTGCCATTATCTATCCTCAACACCTTAATTATTTTCTCTGTTTGATTCTCAACAAGAGCCTTAAACTCTTTAAACCTATCAAAGACTTCAGATTTCTTCCTAAGGAAATATATTTATGTTTTCCTCGAGAAGTCATCTATAAATGAGACATAGTTCACAGATTTTCCCAATGATGGGACCGACACAGGTCCAAAAACATCACTCTGAACAAGCTGTAAAATTCCTTTTGCCCTCGTTGCACCAAAAGGGAATCTTACCCAATTCTGCTTCCCATATAGACAATGTTCACATAAATCAAAATCCATAGAACAGATAGACATACCTTCAACCATACCTTTACTGTGTAGTAGTCGAAGACCCTTCTCTCCAATATGCCCCAGTATTTGATGCCACAACATAACCTTTTCTCCAGATACTGTAAGATTTATTTCTCCTTCAAATCCAATATCAGGAACAATGGAGTTATTACACCCATCACTAATAGTGCTTCCTAGCAGCTTATACATAGTTCCAAACTAAACTCCCTTCATCAACACCATTGCTCCTCGAACCATCCTGAAAGTTTCCTTTTCAAATATTGTTTTTACCCCTGCATCTTCCATTTTTCTTACAGAAATCAAATTTTTGGCCATACCTGGGATGTGCAGAACACCAGGCAATGTTCTAATCCTTCGATCTATGAACCTCAACTTGACCCTTCCTCTTCCTATGATTCTAGTTGTCGAATCATTACCTAGGAAAACATTACCTCCATCATACTTTTCATATTCGCAGAACCACTCTCTATGGGGAGTCATATGAAAGGATGCACCAGATTCAACCAACCATGCCTCATGATCTGCATGTGTGCTTGAAGAGGCCAAGTACACATACCCTCATTCTTCCTTGGAGGTATTTTCTTCTGTAGAAGAATATTCTTCAAATCCCTTATTGTTCTCAACTTTGGATCTACACTGCTTCTTGTAGTGCCCTTCTTTTCCACATCTCCAACATACCCTTAAAAACTTCCCGGGAGATTTAGATCTACCCTTAGACTTAGATCTCCCACTTGAGAAATTAGATCTATTTCTTTCCTGGGAACGTCCTCTTGCAAATAATGTATCTGTGCTATGTCCTTCCATATTCTTGCGTCTCATCTCCTCCAACAACAAGGATGAGACCACTTCCTCAAACTTCAAGGAAGTGTTATTACTACCTATGGACACAACCAGACTATCCCAAGAGTCTGGTAAATGATCCGTAGGATCTTTTAATGACTATGGTTGAGTTTTAATTTTGCATGCGTTAATTAACCATTTGAGAAAACTTAGTGAGAGAATGAGGAAAGAAGAGGAATTATGACAGCCATATACATATATTCAGGTCTGAAATGAAATAATAGACAGCAAACCATAACACGCATATTGATAACGGAGTTCGGCACAACTTTGCCTACATCTCCGGGCCTTTGTCTTTGTGGGGGAGGCTTCTTTATTTATGCTCAAAAGCTCAAAAGTACATCTCTGCAGTGCTAATTGGCTACAAGACTGATCAGGTCATTTTCTCCCAGATCTCTAGAACCCTGCAAAGAAAACGGCACTCAAAACGGACGTCCGGAGCTCCCAGAAATGGCCCGATAGCGTCTGCTCCTCAAAATCTTCCCTGCAACAAAATGGCTTTGGCTTGGCTTCTCTTCAGCATAACTCTGCTCTGACTGCTTCCTTCATGGCCTCAAATAGGCCTGGTTTATATATATTTGAATTTGTTTGCTCATCTCCAACTTCCACCCAAAATTTGGGCTCCAAAAATTCCCAATATCACCCAAAAATGGAGAAAATCCAATAATATTAGGCATAATATCATTGGAAAATCAAAATACATTATAAAAAACCCATTTTTGAATAAAATCGGGCATTAAGCCCCCTTTGTCTGGTGCGTGCACCCTTTTAATGGTCATATGGTAGATATTTTTGGCCAAGCTCTAGCCCAAAGGCTAAGCGTTGGCCCTTTAGTTTTGCTAGCTCCTGGTCTTTGTGCATGGTCAAAGGACCACAGGCCTAACAGACTAACCCCGCACATATTATGTAGGGATAGCCCCCGATTCATTTGGGTGGCGGTTATATGGTGGCGCAGGACCATGGGATGGCCCCCTTATCCCAAACTCCCACATGTGATGCTCGCGCCCTCGGGTGTATGGGGGTTATGCGACCCCAGGATGGGGCTTAGCCCCAGCCCCCTCCTTTTTGCGCCATATTACATTTTACACTTTATATAATTTTAAACATGCCATATTTAACAAGTCATATAATGGCGCGTTCGTAAAATCTTCTCCCAAAGTGCTTGGTTGGTGTTGGTCGTGGGTTCGAAACCCATGGACCCCAACTAATTTTTTATAACTTTCCACTTAGACTTTGACTGGGTGCCACGTGACTGCCCATGACTGGGCCACGTGGCATCTCCCCATTCGATGAATTAATGCCACTTGTCAACTATTGACTAGTCCAGTTGCCAACCACATGTCTGCCCTATCAGCGAACCTGCCCAATCACCACCAGCCAGAGAGTGCCACATCATCTCCTACACAGTCAGCATGTTGATGTCATGCTGACATCGGCATTGACTTTTTGACCAGTTGACCTTTGACTTTTTACCTATTTGGGCTTCCAATCAAAACGCTATAGCTTTTGCATACGAAGCCCGTTTGATGAAGTAAATATACCGTCGGAATCAGGAAGACGATCCAGACGCAATGGCACTGGTTTCGTCGCATTCCAAGCACTTTCATTTTTTAGCATTTTTAAACCCTGCCAGGTTTCTGGATCCGATTTCAGATCACACCTCCCCACAAAAATACATTTTGGTCCCCAAAAGGTTACTGACCAGTCAACAAGCTTGGGATAGGCCACCTGGCTTGTCCTCTGTCTCTGAACTCTGTCCTGTGCACCTGTCTCATCAAGATCAACTGTAACACAATCATGACAACTGACAGTATATTATTAGCCATTTGAACCCTGTTACATCTTACTGAAGCCACTACCATCCATGTAGAAAACATTGCTAATGACAGTATCAAAAAGACGACTGCAAATGAGCTGATATTCTTGAAATATCTGCACGACAGGAGCTTATCTTGAAGCAACTTATGATTGATTTTCCATTCAACAACCATGTCTTGTTCTTGCTTAAGATCAATTACTTCATTTGAAACAATTATTGGTTTGTTGCTTGCTTGCACTGCCTTCGTTAATTGTTCCATTGTTTGAAGTGTTTTATTTTCTTTAACATGATGAGCATGAACCACATAATCTTGACCTGCTTTAGTGAATTGATATTGATTCTTTGTTCTGTAGAAGATTGCCTTACGATCATATAAGTACGGACTACCTAAGACCATTCCACATTCTCTTAACGACACAACATCACAAGTTACTTTGTCCACATACTTAGATGAAATTGCAAATTTGATTGTGCACTGCTTTGTTATGTGCATCTGATGATGATTGTTTATCCATTTAAGTGTGTAAGGCTTATGATGAGTTTGTGTTTTTAATCCCAATTGCTTAACCAATTCTTCTGAGATTATATTAGATTGAGATCCACTGTCGATTAATGTGTCTATCTTAGTGTGTCGCATGATTACCCTTATA
>ML812547.1:177978-203232 GCA_009831015.1 Picea engelmannii
TGATACAAACCCCACTGCTATTGTCACGACCGCAGCAATTCAACCAGAAGAACCAACAGATCCTGAAGAGGGGGAGCGCTTTTTTCATTCACAAATGTGGGTGAAGGGGACCCCGCTACATTTTATTGTTGATAGTGGAAGCCAAAAGAACCTCATCTCAGTAGAGGTTGTCAAATAGTTGGGATTGTCAACAACACCACACTTGTAGCCATACAACATCGGGTGGCTTCGCCAAGGACGAGATCTTCGTGTCAGCCAACAGTTTCGATTGTCATATGGCATTCAACCCTTCAAGGATGAGGTATCATGTGATGTTGCCCCATTGGATGTCTGTGATTTTCTCTTGGGCCAGCCATATATGTGGAAGCGCCATGCTATTTATGAGTCTCGACCTCATAGTGTTATTGTCACTTTGGGGTGTCATCTCTACAGAATACCAAAGGTAGTTCCCACTACTGTTCCACCTAAAAAGTGTCGCAAAGTAGTATCTCATACTGTAAAATTTAGCTTCTTCACAATCTGTTCAAAAGGAGAACAGAAGGACACTGCAACCACTACAGCCTCGCCCCAAGCACCTTATATCCCACAGAAGTAGGTCGACAAGGCTGCAGAAAAATGCAAATATTCCTTCTACACAACATCCTCTCATGTAGCCTGACTTGTTGAACAACCTCAACCTCAACGGGTTCATGATAGACTTCCACAAACTGAGCAGTGCAACGTCTCCAGCAAGACAAGCAGCTCACCAAGATGCAGATTCAACAAACGCTTTTCCTTCTCCCCCAGGAACTCAATGCAATGGAGACCATTGCTTCCTAATGAGGGAGGATTGATCCAGGTGGATATCATTGGCCACCCACCTTTTCCAACTGGCTCAAAATAGCTTTCTGGCAATTTTGACAATTTACTATTTTTAGCAGGTTTTAACTTCTGGGGCCATTTTGAGGGCCTAAATGAAGGTTTTTCAAGATCGAGTTTCTCAATTATATCCAAAGTCATTTTTTATCCCCCAAAATTAATCTCCTCGACGATACCTTTCCAACGAGCTATCATACGCCTAAAATGGAGATCGTATGCAAAAGTTACAACCCCTGGAAGTTGATGTACTAACTTACCCAAACAAGGCCCACATGAATTTTGGTGCTTCATCTCCTAGGGTTAGGTTTTTGGATGTCTAGGAATTTTGGCATTCTCGTTTATTGTAAAATGGCCTTCAGAGCCTCATTTTAACCTTCTTCTTATGAATGCGAGTAGCCGTCACATCTCTTCTCAGAGATAAGCCGCCACCATTCTAGCGAGCCTTTCACTCTGTATTTTACAGCCTCTGTACATTTCTGTCATTAATAGAAATCATGTATTACTGTATATCTGTGTTTATGGTTGCATATCTGATACATTTATGTTATATTATTAAATATCTATGATACCTCTGTGCATTTCTTTATTATATCTCCGCTCTCATTTCGTGCCGAAAATAATCCAGATCACTGATGGAGTTGGGTTGGCTCATCTCCTAGTTCTGGTGTTCCCAATGATAGAGGTGCAGTGGGGACTGCGCGGCTAGACGATAGTGCATGCTACACTCCTTGGAGTTTGACCTCAATTCTATTGTACATCTCCTCCTTCTTAGCTTCTTTCTTCTCTACTATTTCCAGCGAAGCATCATTTAGGGCTGCTATGATGAAATTGAAATCATTTGAGGTGAGGACAGTCTACATCTTAGTTATAGGGGATTTTGATCTCTTCCGGGAGGAAGGTTTCGGTGGGGAAACCTTCCTTTTCTTTGAGGGGTCCTTGTCTCTGGGCAGTGTTACTTCACCTCTCCTTTGTTTAGCTTTTGTGCCATATATTTCTTTGCCATCACCTCCTTCCGCAGGTGACATGGAAGAAGTCTTCACCGAGGCACTACTTAAATCCTGTACTTCATCAGTCTTCTTTGTTTTTATAGGTCTGGGTGTATCCTACGCAGCTTCTGGGCTATCGATGTCGGGTATCTCCACAGGGTCAGCTAGAATGAGGAGGTTAGTGGACCATTCCTTAGTAATCTCCTCTAAATCCTCCTCCGTCAGCTTGTAATAGGACTGACGTTGTTGCTTGCGCTCGTTGGCTCACACTGTGATATAAATGAAATGTTGATCAGCGTTGAACTTTATCAAAGTCTTGAATCGGTGTATAGTGTTCGGCGTCATGTGAGGCTCAAACTGTATGGCTATCTTCAGCTGATGGAACACGAAATTTGAATGCCATTGCTTATTCATGTCACTTGAGTACCACAATGTACTGAACTTCGCGGCCAATGGTTCAAATAGCTCGACGTCTGGGAAGGTCGCACCTTCTGGTATCTCCCAGGAAATGAAAGAGATCAATATCAATAGCCAGCTGAAATGAAATGTGTACCCTTGATCCTGGGCTTCTCTGTAGTCAAGTTCTAATTGGTTCACCAGGTACTTTGCCCAATTCATTTGTAGGCCCTCCGCGCACTTCCCTGCGAGGTCAACTACAAAACCAGTCACTTGGGTGGGTCGGTTCTTGCGAACTAAATTTCCTGCGATCATCTAACAGGCGAGGTGCACTGTTCCATTCTGAATAGAGGCTACCTTGTAGCCTCGCTTTCCTTTCTCGACATCGCCGTGGGTGTCCTTGATTCTTTGTGCGAGAGAACGGTCCATGGATTTTCTAGGATAGAAGTCCTATGGGTCGGGTCCTTTCATACTCAAACCCATGATTTGATTCATCAAGGTCGGATCAACTGTGATACGACAGTTTAGCCACAAATATCTACCATGGTAACAAGACAGCAACAGCTTGACACATGCATTCACCTCTTTGTGTCTTCCAAAGTGGGGAATTTTCATGACGTTGAGTAGAGTGGACTGTGCGAGGTTATGGTTCCATGCTTGGGGAATTACCTTTGAGTTTTTCCCTCTTGTTCTAGTCATATACTTATGTGGGGCTAACACGTTGTAGACTTTGCGATCACCGAGGTTGAAGTCGCTAAACTTCAACACTGCGATCTTATCTTGGTCTTCTTGCACTACGCGTATCCCCTTCGGAAGGTACACAGTGACCAAGGCATACTCGAAATATCTAAGTACGTCGTCGTTGTTTACAACATCGCTTAAAGGTGGTATATAGGTGGGTAGGATAGTCGGGATCAATTTAGCATTCGCTAAGTCATCCCTGTGCTTAGTTCGCTTCTCATCGGACGGTCAGGATGATCCTGCTCCATGAGCAATGGATGGAGAGGTTGGAAATCCTCTCGTGGATGATGCTTCTATACCTGTAGACATCGACATGACTCTTTCATACATGAGGTCGATCAAAAATTCCTCAACAACTCTTTCTGCAGCACTCAACTCATCTAACATACACGCTTGGGGTTAACAATCTCAGGTTCGGGGGGTAGCTTACACACAGTAACGAGATAGAGAGAAAAAGCATGATGATCACTGCATAAACTCAACTTAGTCTGCGGGCTCAAATTCTCAATTGGCAAAAGTGTTCTCAGTGCATGACGCAGTGGGATAAATAGGTAACTCGACAACGGGTCACTTACAATGGGTATGAGGCCTTCATTAACTTGGTTCTTTCCATTATGGTGTAGTCCCAATGGTCAGATGGCAAGTTGGCTGGCCATAAATGGCTTTCTATCCATTCGGAGCATTGATCTAACGGTTATAATGTCCCTAACAGCAATATTTCTTCGTCATGGCAAAGTGTCATGTGTCGTTGTTCTAATATCATGGTGAAGCTCCAATTTTGCAATTTTTCCTTCTGCAAGGTTCCCTCTGTAGCCTTCTACAACCTATCAATCTTGGCTTTCTTCTTGCTTAACTTTCTAGACTTCTTCCCAGTGAACTTTGTCTCAGTATTCCTTTTTCCATTCTGATTCTTGTCTTATTTTGACATAGTCACTTCGTGCTATTGAGATTCTTCCCTAGGGTTCCAAGATAATACTTCTTCTTTGTCTGGGATAGTTACTTCAATATTCTATGGATCCTCTAGTGTTCTTGCAAATTCGACATCTGGGTCTCTAGTGTTAAATAGCTTCGATTTGTTCTCTTGTTCTTCAATCAAGTGTGTGATCCTTCTAGTCATGAAATCTTTTAATTATTTCTTCTTATGTTCCAAAAATTCTTCTTCTTCCTTTCATCTGGCTTGATCTCTATCGATCCAAGGTTTCCCTAGTAACATGGTAAATGGGGCATTGTTCTCAGTAAATTTAATAATCTCAAAATCTTCTTTTGTCAAAGTTCCATTAACAGTCATAGGTATATGAGCGAGCCTTCCACATAGGTTTATCATCTTTCCTTTGAATAACTCTATTCCTCCTAATGAAGGGATCATAGCAGGCTTCCCTATAGCATCCCAAGTTCTCTTTTTCATGATATTCACCTATGTTTCATTATATAGAACACAATCAATGTCAAATTCTCTTATTCTTTCTTCAAGGCATTATTTTTCTTTGAATATCTCCAATAATATGACATGTCGGTGGTCATTCAAAGTTTCATTTATTTGTAGCAATACTTTCTCCGATTCTTTCTGTGGTTCTACAACTTCTGGATCTACCTTAGGGTTTTCTTTATTCAGATTCATTCCTTCCATCTTAGCAATCATTCTAGGGCAATCCAACACTTCATGGTCCATAGCTTTACAACAAAGACAACTAGGTCTTTTCCCAGGGCATTCCTTAGCAAAATGTCCTGGTTTTTTGCAATTGTAACAAAGAGTTAATCCTCTCTTTCTCTTAAATTATCCCCAGCCTTTCTTGTACTGCGTACTAGGATCATGGTAGCTAACCTACAAAAAATTATTTCTAGGATCTTGCATACACTTATTAGTCCAAACATTCTTTCTATGCATAGGTATAACATATTTTTCACTATTCATATCAGATCTATTCATATCAAATATTTTTTCATCTATTAATACCCTAGCTTTCAATCTAGGATAGAATCTATCAAATATACCTAGATTCATACTTTTCAAACAAAAATTTCCACTAATCTTACTTCTACAAAGCACAAAGCCTTTAGATCTATAACTTTTCACTATTCTTCCCTTTATCATAGCACAAAGTTTACAGATCTTACCTCTTTTCTTTAGATCAGACTTCTTTTCCTTAGCACAGATCTTGTCAGACTAAGAAGAGTACTATGAACCAGAGAAATAGATCTATGCACAGAGCTTTCACAATTTTAGGTCGGATTTTTGCACAAAGCTTCTTCTTTCTCAGTTCCCATCAATCACAGTTTCAGGTCCCGGCAACGAAACCATTTGTTGGCACAGGGAAAAACCCAGGGTTCAATGCTACAACAACACACCAACAAAACCCTAACTACTGGCCCTTTTGGCAACACCTTTGAAGTAGATGAAGTCTCACCTGAGGTAGAGGCAGGGGTGGTTGCAGGACTCAAGTGTCTGCAACCTTAGCTAGGACATAGATATGTGATTATATTAATTAACATAGCACTTAGCATCACCAGTTCATCAATATTCAACCAATAACTACTGCACATATAGAACAGAGCATCGCATCATTCACTCAGATCTTATGTATTTAAGTACTTTATCAAAACAACCAGGTCATATCTAGAAGATCAAGCACTAAGCACCCTCATATAGATCATATCTAACATTCTTACACATCATTAGCACAAAGCATAACCAGATTTATCTATCTCTATCAAAGCACTTAGAAAAAGAAGTTATAAACATATCAAGACAATCACAAAGCAGAACAACATAGTGTTTACGTGGTTCACCCCCACCCTAAGGCTAAGTCCACCAACTCTTCTTCTTTATTGTCTTCAATCAATCAGTTACAAGCATAGAGCCTCAAAACCCTACTTCGCCTAGGACAGGAGATCTATGTACCTCGCTAGATCCTCCTTCCCCGACAGATCTAGGCACACAGCCTTCCACAGCCTCTTACAATGACTTGCACTCGGCTCTGCAAGTCTCACACAATATGCACAGAGCTTACAATCCTTCAATCACATAGATCTAGCACTTAGCCATTCATCCTTCTCTATATTTCCTAGACATCTATATATATTACAAAATAGGCCTAAACATGGGTAAACCCATGGGCCGACCTCCCATGCCCGTTACATAATCCCAAAATCCTAAAAAGGGCCCAAAAAAGGGCTCGAGATTCGTGATCTCCGCTTCATATTGTGCTCCTCCTTCAACAGGTTGTTGAAGTCCTGAAATAGGTCAAACTTGACCAGATCCCTCAAAACTTGGTCAAGGGCCCAAGGGTGCCACTCGCCTCTTGACTGACTTGGTAGACATCAAAAACCCCTGCAGTCAATACTCTATCAGGTGATCTTGTGGGAGACTAAGGGTCTCTAAGGAATAAGGCCCCTGCCTTATTTCACACCCCTTAGAATCATCATGAGTGACTGTCACAGTCTTCCCTCATGACATCGTGGGTATTCTCGAACTAGGTAGTCATTAACCTATAGTTCGAGCCATGACGTGAGTGTTAGTAGGTTGTGGTAGGGTTGTTGTCCACACCTCTCCCTCAACGTCTCTAGTAGCCATGTGTGACCCCTCTACTCCACATGTGAATCTGGTCGGCATGCTATCATCAGCCTACATCATCAAGGAATCATGTCAAAATAACATCCATAATCATAACATCTAATCAGATGCACATAAGTCATATATAGAATAATCAAACCCCAATAGTCCACTCCCCGACTCAATCCAGAGTCCAAGGGGTTTCATCGATGCCTCTGTATCCTCGAGGTCCAAAACCCTGCACACTTAGGAAAATCGAGTCAATTGCACCTATCTACATCAATACAACAAAATAACATGTCATCAATTCATAATGCCTCATAATCATAATCAAATGCCATATAGTATAATAATCTGGATCACTTGCAAGCAAGTGTCCTCAAAGAATAAGTTCGCTCAGTGTGCGCAAGAGTGGGATGTTACATTGGGGAACAAGACAACATAATAAGTATTCATCGAAAAGAAACCAGAAGTCAACCACTTGATTATATTTGGTTTCCCTATGTACATACATGTTCCCAAGGAAAAGAGAACGAAGTTATATCTTTCAGGAAAGAAGGGAAACTTCATTGGATATAGTGAGACTTCAAAGGCTTATATAATATATATACTCAAACAGAGACATATTGACATTAGCAAGGATGTCACCTTTGATGAAGAATAAGCCTTCAAAAAATCTAGAGAGTCTCACATGGATGAGGACAGAGAGGAGAAAGAGGCTCCAAAGGATGTAGTGATGATTGAATCTACTCCAAAAGAACATATTCCAAAAGATCAGAATGGGACAGTAGAGCCAGAGATACCGGTAGATCCACCCAAATAGGTTACATTTACCAAGAAGAGACCAACATGGCTATGGAACACTTTGCAGGAAGTAGAAAAATATGCATCTCCCAATGGCTCCTTCAGAGAGAGAAATATACCACACAAGTTTTCCAGCTATGTGGCGTTGATGAGTAATATCATTGATTCATAACCTTCCACTTATGAGGAAGCTAAAAAGAAGAAAGTGTGGAAGGATGTTATGATGGAAGAGTACCAATCCATCATGAAGAATGATGTGTGGGAAGTGGTTCTGAAATCAGAAGGGAAGTCAGTAGTGACTTCCAAGTGGATCTACAATATCAAGCATGTTGTAGATGGAAGAATAGAGAAGTAAAAATCTAGATTTGTGGCTAGAGGATTCTCCCATAAAGAGGGAGAATATTATGACAAGACATTCACTCCAGTAGCCAGAAGAAGTGTACATAGAGCAGACACAATTTTTTGTGATATATGGGAAGGGCTCCCATGTTTGTAAATTGAATAAATCTTTGTACGGGCTTGAGTAGGCACCCAAGGCATGGTATGCCAGAATACAAAGTTATTTGATGAGATTGGGGTTTACCAAGAGTGATGCAAATCCCAATATTCACTACAAGGTTGAATATAAGCTCATATTTAGGTGCAAGTGGGAGATCACTTCAGAGTACAAAATGAAGGATCTGGGTTTAATGCACTATTTATTGGGATTATAGGTGTGGAAGAGACCCGATGATATCTTCCTTAGCCAAGGAAAGTATACAATTGAGATCCTGCAGAGATTCAGGATGATGGACTGCAAGTCCATGACCACACCCATGATTATGAATCTAAACCTCTTGAGTGATTCTTCTTCAGATTTGATTGATCCCACGATGTACATATAGTTGATCGGATCCTTGATGTACATGGTTAACATCAGGCCAAATATATGATTTGCAGTGAACACTTTGAGTCAGTACATGGTTAATCCTAGACATGTACATTTGGTAGTAACACAACATGTATTGAGGTACCTACATGGTACGATTGGATATGGACTCATATATGTCTTGGATGGTGAAGTAAAGTTTCAAGGTTATACAAACTCTAATTGGGAGGGGAGTGTAGTGGACTGGAGAATCACATTAGGATATTGCTTTAGTATGGGATCAGGTATGATCTCATGGTTGAGTAGAAAAAAATTGCCAGTGGCACTCAGTACAGTAGAGGCAGAATATATAGCATCCAGTGTTGCAAGCCATGTAGCAGTGTGGCTTTGGAAGTTGCTTGTAGAGTTATTTGATGTATAGTTGGAGCCAACTTTGATATATTGTGATAATCAAAGTTATGTGAAGCTTTCATAGAATCCAATATTTCACGATAAGCCAAATAATATAGAGATAAAATACCATTTCATCTGAGACATGGTGCACAAGGAGGAGTTGAACTCCAGTACATATCCACATATGAGAAGATAACAGACATTCTCACCAAGCCTCTATCTAGAGTGAAGTATGAGTACTTCAAAGACAATCTTGGTGTGATGCAGAATGTCCACCCTCATTAAGAGGGAGTTGTGATGTTTCTCCTACAGTGGGAAGACACTCTCCCTTTGGCCAAGGGATTCCCATATCAGTCGTGTGAAGTGACTGAGGGAGTGATGAGTATCCTGGTACAAGTCTTTCCTAATCCATGTGAAGTGGATAGGTGTGATTAGGAAATTTATAATGGTATTTTATATGCCATGGGAAGTGGCTAGATGTGATTGGGACCATGGTATAGCCTTTCCTAAGACATGTGAAGTGGCTAGGTGTCAAGGAAGCTATGGTGGTGGTCTTTCCCATACCATATGAAGTGGATGGGTGTGATTGGGACTATTAGGAGAGGATGAATATCATATATACTTGCAGTGTAGTCTTGAGACTATGGTGGTTTTCTTGCCCATGCCATGTGAAATGGATGGGTGTGATTGGGACTACTAGAGAAGATCATGGAAGAATACCTCCCTTGCTAAGAGGGAGTGTTGATGATTTTGTAGTAGCAGGAGGTATTTCCTCCTGGAAAAATTTTCTTAGAGAGGAAGATTATGAAAATTCAAAGGAAGACCATTGAACAATTGAAGAACACCCCGGAAGAGAAATCGTCCAACAAGAAAATAATAAAGTGGAAATAGAATTTCCAGGAAGCGAAGTTGGCCCACAGGAAAATAATAATGTGCAAATAGAATTTTCGGGA
The DNA here is from genome assembly GCA_009831015.1 of Picea engelmannii. Taxonomy (NCBI): domain Eukaryota; kingdom Viridiplantae; phylum Streptophyta; class Pinopsida; order Pinales; family Pinaceae; genus Picea; species Picea engelmannii. The sequence goes on from ML812547.1 coordinate 187,528, forward strand.
AGAGAATTCGGCCCCAGCTAAGTGACTGAACTAGTATAAATAAAGGTGATGCCTTGCTCATTTGAACACACTATACTCATCATCTTGGCAAGGAAAAGGAGGCACAAGTCTGGGGAAACCCTAGGAGATGTTGCAACTAGGATTCTTGGTGGTTCTTGGTGGTTCTTGGTGGATTTTCTTGTGCGCTACCTCTATAAGAGTTGTGCTAGGGTTGTGAGGTGACTCAGTTGTCTAATCTTGATAGGGTTTGACAAGAAGAAGATATAAGTACTTGTTATCATGGTTTCTTCATTGTTGGTTTTTCTCTTGTTAATAGAGCTTATTCATGGTTGTACTGCATTATCATAAATATTATCTCTAAGAAAAATTGGCTAGGATTTTCCCCAAGTTTGGGCTTTTCCCAGGACAAATCTTTGTGTATTCTTGTGCTTGTCTATCTGCTTCTAGATCCTGCTTATCTTTTCAGTATATGATTGTTGAATGTTAAAAGAAGATAAAAATACTTTGGTAAATTTATTTCTACTGAAAATTTAAGAAATTCTAACAAAATGCACCAACCATGGTGTGGGTTGTTAATAACAGGGATTCATCGCTCAAGTTAGTGTGATCCAAATGATTTGAATGCACCATGTGAAATTATTATTTTTTAAATTTAAAAACAAGTTAATTAAAGCCTAATTTTAAATTTTAAACTACTAAAAATTTAAATGAAGGAATACTAATCAATTTACCTGGTATCTTCCCTACTAAGGAGGCATGTTTGCAATGTAGATAGAAAATGAAAATTTGGTACCATTTTGCAACATTTCGAAATAAACCAAATTCACCAAGGAAGAGAAGGAATTGAGAAATCCGACAATACGGTAGCATCAACAATAGGGCATTCATACAGAGATGGTGAGCAATGATGCTTGTATGGTTTGAAGCACGGAACGAAATTTTAAAATGAAAATATTGTTTGGTATAAAAAAGTATTTTACCCTACTTTGGTGCACCCAATATTAAGACGCGCCATTACATTCCTAGATTTTTGACACATAACTAAGTTTTTGAAAATTTGCATGCAGAGCACCATGGGTTTGTGCACACCAACACAAGAATAATTATTAAACGTATCCATACTTTTTATAATTATTTTCAATAAAAACTAATATTGTATAACAAAATGTCTAAACCTTATCCGGTGCATCTTATATAATGTCATGTTGATGTGCTTATATTTTAAATATGCATTGGTTATAGTATGTTTAGGATTGATTTAAATCGAATTCTATCATAGAAAAGTAATAGAGATCTTTGGTGCATCAATAACAGGAACACATTGATGCACCCTATGTGGTAACACACTGATAATTTTTTGTAATCTTTTTAAATAAAAGAAATATTGTATAAAAAAATAGATAAACCTTATTTGGTGTGTCTTATATAGAAACACATTGGTGTGCATGGTAACAAACCAATGCACTATTATTGGGATCACACCAATAAGTTTTTGTATTTTTTTTAATATAAAACTGACATTGTTTAACAAAATGTCTAAACCTTATCTAGTTCATCTTATATAGTGTCATATCGGTACAAATTATAGTATGTTTAGAATTCATTTAAACTAATATTTTATTAAGAAATAATAATAATAATTGTTGGTGCATTGATAATGGGACCTATATGTGAGCACACCATGGTGCCTAAGATGATTTAAGCACACCAACCAAAAAACCTATGTTAAAAACTTTGGTTTCTCACCTCTGCTAGAAGCCTCTACTATAAATGGAGAAGGGAGAAAAATTTTGGGGAGATTTGGTAAAAACCTCTACTAAGTGGTGTTTTCCTCATAGTGTGCACTAAATGTTGGAAAAAAAATTCAAGCAACCAATCAAAAACCCTAAAGGAAGTAAATAGTATAGATGAATAACCTCTTTCTTTACAAACAATTTTCATAAAGACAAGGCTCAAAAAATAACACCAATCTAGAAATAGGCTAAAGGGATCAATCACACATATTGTAAAAGTCAATAACAAAGGTTGACAAGAAAAAATTTCTGAAAATCAGTTTCTAATGCAGAAAATGTGAGATAGCATAGAATTTCTCTAGTACGGTACAATAGTATAGGTTTCTATTAAAAATCATGCACTGTGAATATAAAAAGTAAATGTTAAAAACAACCTATGACCATGACATAAAACTAGGGTTTTCTACCAAGGTTATATATGAAGCTAAGACTACAACAAACAAAAATAACAAAAATAATAAAGACACTAATATGCTTAAAAGGGGCCTAGGAAGCACAGACACAACTAAGGAAGAATACATTGGATCAAATTCCCTAGTGAAGTTGTCAATATTATGGAGGTTTGTCATAAAAGTGTGTAGAAACCCTTTACTTAGTGATTGTGTAAACTAAACAAAATACAATAATGTAAATAATATAAATAAAATACCCACAACTAACTATTTTACTTAAAATTTTACTTAAAATGCAACTCATCATGAAAGGAAACTACCAAATCCATGCATAATAAACCAAGAAACCAAACAAGAGTATGTAAATGAAAGAATAATTATATTATCACTAGTGGGAAGGCATCATATTACAACACCTTTTGGATGACTTGATGTAGTAAGATGGGCTCTAAAGCCACCCTTATGGAAATGTCCTTTACCTCCATTAGTGCTCCAATTACAATATTGGTAGAAGAGTGAAGGAATTATTTATGGTAGAGGGATAACAGATAGAGTGCTAAATCTCTTTAGAGGAATTCCGACAACATAACCTTGTTTTGTATTGTGGATTAATGATGTGATCCTAATGAATTTATTTATAAGTGAGATGTACCATATGTAACATCCCTCCTAGTTAAGGACGACTACTCTGACAATAGGTGCAGAATTTTTATTTTTTTTTGTTAGGTGTGTGCGCGCGTGTAGAAAAACCGACACTCTAGATTCTACGTCGCCTCTTGACACAATCAGACCCAACACACGAAAGGTTTACCCATCCAGTACCACCTAAAAATTTAAGTACAACATCCTTTCTTTACGAGCTCCGATTAATTCTATTGTGCTTAATTCAAGAACAAGTCAACGTATAAGTTCGTCCTTAACCAAAAACATTACAATTCGTTATCAAGGACTAATAAACGCATTACATTTATATCGCCTTGACCTTGCACGTTAACAGGCACCTTCATCAATAGGGGACCTCCGTAAAATACAGCTTCATTAACTTTTTCCTAAGGATCACACTGAGGTACATCTTAAAATCAAAAACCTAACAATAATCCCTTCCATTGAAACTACCTGGTTCTTACCTCATTTTCCATCACTTGAATGCTAGTTTTATTACGAGTAAAATTGTAAATTTATTTAATAGCCATCCCAACTAAATACCTTAAATACCTTAACTTATTGGGGTTCAGTAAATAGGAGTGTACTATCAATTAAAGTAGTTGGGCAATGGGACCTTATTTTGGACCTACCTTTAATGTGAACTATACCAATGCATTAATAAAGTAATGGAACAAGGATGATAAAGAAGACTAGATCAAACTCTATTAATAGCAATAATGATTCGATAAGGTCCACACTTACCCAACTAAAGCTATTTTGGAAGGAAAATAGGAATTAATGAGATGATAAAATAATGTTTTTTAGTTTTATTATGATAATGTAGCTTTTAATGGATTTCATGTGCACTCCACACACAAAAAAATAGGTAAATAGTATGTTATGTATATTCTGGTCATATTTGGTTTGAATTGTCTCAATGTGATATGGATGGGGTCGTATGATGGTCGGAATGAGTGTTATAACTACCATGATGACGTTTTATGATGAAGATACTAAAATATCAGCGAGCAAAATTAGGTTGATAACACATATTAATACTCTTCTTCTCAATTGTGTGTGTGAATAATCTTTCCATGTACATGACGATTGTGAAATAGAGATGGTTTATAAGGCATTAAAGCATTATATATAAGGTATTAAAGCACTAAAAAAATTCTAATAATAAAATTGGATTTGAATGCAATTCTTTGAATTGTTGTCATAGTGTCCTCCCTCAGTTAGGTACCACATCATTGGTGTTTTCGATTTCATGTCAGCGTGGTCCATCTTTCTCTTGTTTGATTTGAAGTTGCTATCTATAAATGTTACATGCTTATATTACTATAATGGTATATCCATATGTTGGGATTGTTTTCCCCATTAACACTCCTCTTCTTCTTCTTGTAAAGATAAGAGTTGCATTAACTATTTATGGCTGATTTTTTTCCAACAACTTTTAAGAATAAATTAAACCAATACTAATTATGGTAAAATCCAATTAATGTACATAATAACATGTGTCTATAACTATCCAAGGACTAAAACGTGGGGAAACAAAATCACAAAATGTAGAGAAAGTAAACCTTCTATTACCACATGGTTAAGATGGATATATTGTTGATATGTGGATGGTGATGAATTTGATTTTAGTTGATTAGATGGTGTAAGATCTGGTTCATGTGAGTGAACTATGGAAGAGTCATTAGATGATGTAAATTTAAGTTTTAGAATATCAACATTAGATAAATCATCATATGGTGTGGGATTTGGTTCTTGAAAAATAGTAGTAGATGAAGGAGATGATGTAGGATTCAAATTCTAAAAAACAACAATTGTAGGGGGATTAAGGTGAAATGCATTTATCAGTGAAGTCTTAAAATATTCAGTACTTGTTTTCATTGGTTCCATTTGAATATCAATATGAATAAAAATATTGTGCCCATATTACAAAGTATTCCACTTGTATAACCCATACATCAAATTAATTTTGATATAATGCCTCAATTATGTTGCTCAAATTTAGGAGATGAAAATCCATGGGATTTCACTATGTAGTATGTTTAGGGAGGTAATATGGGGTACCCAGGGAGATACCCAATGGGAATGTGGTTATGTATTATTAATGGAGGCCATTCAATGTAAGGTGGGCTAGGTCCACTATATTATTAAATAAGACCCATGTAATAGTGTGAACACAATAAAGGTGAGAAGGATTTCTATAAGGTTCTACCTACTAGAATATTCCTTCTCTAGAATGTCCATAGGAGATATAGGGAATGTTATATAAAGAAGTGTAAGAAATGTATTGAAGCACAGTAAAGAATATTTTTATTGTAGCAAGCAAGTACTGCTTGGGAGTGCATTCCTTCCATAAGGAATAATATATGGTGTTACCCTACCTCAAGGGTTTTGATTATTTATTGTGTTCAATATTTTGGTGAATGGTTTGATTTATTCTTGTTGAGATTAAGGATTATTTCTAAAGTATATTTGCAAGTCTATATAGGTACTTAACAAGTGGTATTAGAGAATTTTACTTGGCCAAAGAAGGGAAGAAATTTTTGGTTTTTTTTGTAGATGTTTTTAAAGGCAAAAAAGTGGTGACGCACTTCAAACTCAGTTCTAAGACTTTATGCTCATAATTTGGAAAAAAAAAAAATGATGTTTGAATTCCTCTCATAAAATGTCCAATTTCAAAAAAACAAACCGGTCGAAACAGAATCTGAGAAGTAAATTTATCATCATTTTAATTTTGGCAATTTTTCATGGTTTTTCTGGGAAAAAAAACTGTGTCATTCGCACTATAAGTTATTTATAAACCCTAGTTTTAATTGAATATTTCTCTAGGAAAGATGTTTTTTACTGGAAAATATGATGGCCCTAGTATTGAAGCATTCATAAATTTCCAAAAGTCATTATGGCCAGAGAAGTGGAAATATCATATAAACCATGATTTCATGAAAGATGCTAGAACATGGTGGCAATCAATGGACCATGACAAGATGATGGGAATTTCTGATGAAGCATTTGAAAAAATCCTTTTATACAAATGGCCTCATGCTAATTAGAGTAAATATAAAGAGAGTACCAAGGGTTTATTTTCATATGGAACCTTGATCTTATAAGTTCATGTATATATTCATAAAGAAAATATAATTGTTTCTATTAACCCTAGTTACATGCATAATTTTATCAATGTTTAGTTGGTTAATAGATTGCAAGTTCCTACAAAACATACTCAAAGCAAATAGGTTGAGGGTGAAAATAGTCAAGTTTTTAAATATTTGAAGCTAAGTATGGATAAATATGTGTTGCATTCATATTTTTATGCTATATATATGGATGATGTGTATATTGTTTTGGGATATCCTTGGATAGATTCGGTGGGTACAATTAATATTAATGTGAAAAAGAATTTTTTGAAGTTGTGATACAAGAAAAAGAAAATTACATGATAGGATGTGTCTCTTAGTAAGAAACAAGGGCCCATGGAGGCACACAAATCGGTTATTACAGAGTCCAAAGTTGAATATGAGGCTGAGTCTACCTAAAAACATGAAGCAAAGCCCCAAGACAGACATAAGAAAGAAGTTGATAAGATCATTGACTCAAAGGCACACCATGTTGCAGAGTTGAAGAAAAATGGACCAATTCCTATAGTTGTTGTATATCACCATCCACACCACATAGAGAAACATTAGTCATCAAGGCAAGGGCATGAGCATCAACACACTTATTATGAACCAACATGGCACCAGAAAGGAAACTAATCAAGAGGCGCATGGATGACTACTAGCACTACAAGATGACATCAAGTTCGAGAAACAATCATGTGGCATCATAGGCACAATCAGGATCAAGATCAAGGTGACAAGGCAAGAGTTGGACATCATGTTCATCTTGCATTAGGATGAATGGATGGTCGTACTTGGTACCAATTGGATACATTGCTTAGCTAGTCATATTGTATGGTTTCTTCTCATGTTTCGAGGACGAAACATGTGAAGGGGGATGAAATGTAGTATACCTAGGGATGTACCCAATGTGAATGTGGTTATGTATTATTAGTGGAGGTAATTCAATGTAAGGTGGACTAGGTCCACTATGTTATTAAATAAAGCTAATGTAATAATGTGAATAAAATAAAGGTGAGAAGGCTTTCTAGAAGGTTCTACCTACTAGAATATTCCTTCTATAGAATGTTCATAGAAGACAGAGAGAATGTTATATAAAGAAGTGTAAGCAATGCATTGAATCATAGTGAAGAATTGTGTTATTGTACCAAGTAAGTATTGCTTGGGAGTGCATTCCTTCCATAAGGAATAATATATGGTGTTACCCTACCTCAAGGGTTTTGACTATTTCTTGTGTTCAATATTTTGGTGAATGGTTTGGTTTATTCTTATTGAGATTAAGGGTTATGTCTGAAGTATATTTGCAAGTCTATTTAGGTACTTAACACACTAGTGCATGAGAAGATGCATCAGAAGAAGAAGAAGAAGGAATGTTTTGTTTTATAGATGGAATGTCCTATTGTAGTTTGTCAAGTATCTCTTCCCTCTCCTATATTTTAGAATTGATGATAGTAGAAGATTGCATATATGTGGCCACCAATGTAGGAGTATACACAAAAGGAGATGCATTAATAAAGGAGTGAATTCACCATGATAAGTATCAAATATCATATTTTGAAGACTCCGGGAATTTTTCCTTCTCCTTGAATTTGGAATTGATCGTTTGAAAATCAAGATCCAAAGTTTCTTCTATTTCATCAATGGGAAGTGTCCAAGTATCAAGTTGTTCAAGACTGTAATTGCTTTCAAAATAACGATTTAAGTTGTGATGCAATGCAATAAATAATATAGAGTGTCTCTTAGTTCACTTGGAGCTTCTTGTGCAATGCTCTAATAAGGTCTCTTGTTTTCTAAATGGACTTGTCCATCTTGTCAAACGAAAACAATAGAAGGTCATAATCATGCTTTAAGTTCTTATACTCGTCAAATCCCTTGACATTATAATTTTTTAAGAGATAATGACTCAATGAAGTTGGGAACCAAAGTCCTACAATAAATAGACCTCATCATGAAGCTAGATATTAGTATCTTGGAAGAAAAGATGAACTTATGTACATTGAAAGTATTATTATTTAGAGAATTAACTTCATTATGAAGTTGAACGATAATACCCTATTGACATATATATCCTACAAGGAATCAATTGTATTACAAAGTTTCAAATTAGAATCTTGTAATAGAAAAACTTGTGAATTAAGAATCGAAATGGTATCCTACAAGGAAGTAATATTTCCACCTTGTTTCTAAATGAAAGTAATCATATTCATCATTAATTTGAGCATAGTGGAAGAAATTTTACTATGTCAGTATGTTGGGATCACATTGCAAAGTCTTTGGGTGAGGTACATGAAGTACATAGGCCCATACAAATAGAACATATGTTCTTCCTTTAAACGACACGTCTCAACTCCAAATGACCTGGAATTTTCACTAAACATGAATCTCTATGTACTCTTTCAAATCCCTTTTGAAATGAAACAATTACATGTCTACACATGGACACATTTTCTACAATGTTGTTTACTATTTTTTATTAATACAATTGAAATAGCCTTATGTTAACATGAGGGAGATCTAATTTTCCACAAATGTTTGATGTCTAGGAGTAAGACAATATTGGAAAGTTATAATCCTTRGCCTAAAACAACCACTTARTGCCTCTATACAAATATCTTAACTAGATGTTTTTGAAAAGCAACCTTCGCCTTTCARAACCCTYTTTAGAAGCCCCCTTCTTTTGAAGAAATCYRACCTCCATAATTCTTATAAAAAAARGTTTRTTACTCTATCAATGATTTTTATGGAATCAATCATCTCATTTTCTTTTCTAATAAATACATTTTATAGAATGAAAACTTTGAATTAGTGTTGGAATTTTACATTCATTCCRCATGCTTTTGTTCAATTTGAACTTTTCTTTTTTATAGATGATCTTGGATAAAAGACTATCAATACTAACATTACTAACATATACCAATTTGTTYAACATACAATTTTATAAATTAAAMTTAMTTTTCCAATGATTTTTCTMCTTAATTGACATTCTTTTTWTTTATTAATATATCTAATAATCTCTATAAAYGTGCTTGTTGATAGCAAACCAAAAGAACCAAAATAGACAACACCCATATGGCCAAAAAAMMMAAAAAAAAATATCAAGTCAAACGTAAAGCTTCCACAKAKTTTGAAAATCAAGGTCTTTCCAACTTTTGAATTGGAGTTAAATATTTGGGGTAAYCTAAAMAGACTAASGAAACCTGTAAGTGTCATGCAGATCAAATAATTTYAATGCAATTATATTTCGTGGCTTGGAGTCAGAAGTTACTAGCGGTATCTGTTGTAACATTAGTGGTATTTGTTGTATTAGCACAGTYACAAATTCGTGGTTGGTGAACGTCGAAAGGACGGCTTGYAAAMCCTGAACCRTCGRGAAAGAGAAACGGCCCAGAGGTGGAGGGAATGAGTCGGAAGGAGTTGGYTRGAAGGAGGCAGTGTGTCCAGAACGTRGCTGGTGAAGRTCAAAGGTTTAGGTTGGCCTAGAAAATGAAACCCTAATCACTCATACRTGGCAATCAGCTARCCACCATAGTAAATTTTAAATATGATTAAGTAAAAGTAAAAAAATAAACATGTAAACTRATGTCTTTATAATAGTGAGGAAGTTRGTGRTTRAAATCACAACCATTGATTTATTGGGACTACTAAGAATATTCCATCAATATTTAATSTTGTCCATAYAAAACTGAKTAARCACTAAAAACCTATTAAATGTRCCCATRATCAATARRTGTGYGCCTTTMARCGTAATAACATAACATGATTTGTTAAATCTTGTCAAATCCATATTTACATTTARAAATRTAATTTGAATAACATAAAATTRTAATTTARTRCARATTGATATAGCCAAATTCTAGAAAAAAAWCAAAACTTAAAACAATTAGACWAAWTCTTATTATATTTTATCTATTTAATATTTTTCATAACACTCAAGTTGTATTTACTTGAGTCTCTAAAACAATCTKTYTGACCTGCTTATTTTCACACAGCCGTCTTAACTCATCTGGTAGAATGTGTGACTTTTAACCATGTGATTGTGAGTTTTATTCCCATARAGGGCAAAGCCAAATTTTATCAAATATTAAGTGCRGAAAATTGTAATTTAATGCAGATTGATATCACCAAATTAAAAAAAATAATAATAATAATAATTAGATAAAGTTTTATTATATTTTATCTATTTAATATTTTCCATATTCAAATWGAAAATTGTAATTTAATGCAGATTGATATCACCAAATTCTTAAAAATAAATATATATATAAAACAATTAAACAAARGCTTATTATAWTTTATCTATTTAATRTTTTCCATACTTGAGTCTGTAAAACAATTTGAAAATTCTCGGCYGYTTAWTTTTACACAGCCGTCTTAGCTCAGCTGGTAGAGCGCGTGGCTTTTWACCACGTGGTCGTGGGTTCGATTCCCACAGACGGCGAAGCCGAATTTTATYAACTATTTCTTGCGACCGAACTATTTCTTGCGACCGGAATGGATGATGAAGTCGCTGTTCAAGTGAGAAATGTARATCTAAATGTAKTTTTTATAACATAAAAAWATATATATAATTTTTTTCCATTCTATGACCATATTTTCTTCCATATTTTTATGACCATGWARAATCTGTACAGTGAGATGATAGAATGCTGGTGTCTGAATTGTGAATATTTTGTATGTAGATGAGAATATTGTGTGTGGATTTTTTTTTCCATTCTATGACCATATTTTCTTCCATATTTTTATGACCATGTAGAATCTGTACAGTGAGATGATAGAATGCTGGTGTCTGAAYTGTGAATATTTTGTATGTAGATGAGAATATTGKGTGTAGATAAAATGCATGTAGGATGAATAAGACAATGCCCTTAAGAGATAGAATGATGGTGTGAGAGATAAATGATCGRGGAAAGTATGAGAATGATGGTGTGAGAGATAAATGCTTGAGAAAAGTCTGAGATTGATGGTGTGAGAACTAAATGCWTGAGGAAAGTCTGAGATATTATGTCAGCAAGAATAAAGAGGTTTGAGTGAGAAGATGGGTTTTAGATTTGAAGTTATTATGCAGTTTGTTGCATTAATAATGAATAGAGAGGTTTGAGTGATTGATGGTGTGAGAACTAAATGCATGAGGAAAGTCTRAGATATTATGTCAGCAAGAATAGAGAGGTTTGAGTGAGAAGATGGRTTTTAGATTTGAAGTTATTATGCAGTTTGTTGCATTAATAATGAATAGAGAGGTTTGAGTGAGAAGATGGGTTTTAGATTTGAAATTATTATGCAGTTTGTTGCATTAATAATGGATGCATGAATCATGCAAAATAAAAGTTTGTTGCATTAATAATGAATAGAGAGGTTTGAGTGAAAAGATGGGTTTTAGATTTGAAGTTATTATGCAGTTTGTTGCATTAATAATGGATGCGTGAATTATGCAAAATAGAAGAAGGAATGGAGGTGTCAAACCCTTAGATGTTATAATAAAGATGTGTTCATTGGTGTAGGTAAAGATTAGCTTAAATGAATAGAAGTCATTAATGAAGGTTTACTTGGTTCATTGTGCATTCTAATTGCAAAGGTTTGCAGGTTTGATTGCACCATTTTTATCTTGGAATATCCATATGTTGGAATTTTGATCCATTTTAATACTCCTTTTAGCCACACCAAAATCTTTGGTAATATAAAAATTAAATTTAAGTGTGAATCCTCAAATTGATGTCATAGTGTCCTCCCTCACTTAGATACTAACATCACCAATGATTTTGATGTCATGCCTTTGAGGATCATTTTTGGCTTGTTTGATTTGTGGTTGCTATCTATATGATGTTATATGTTTATATCACAACAATGACACAACATATGTTCGGATTTTTTTTGTTTTATAATAATAATAATAATCTACTTTTAAGGTCATGACCAAGCCAAACACCAAATTAGTGTATGAAACCCTCTTGTTTGTGGGACAACACCAAATTAGTGTATGAAACCCCTTTTTTTGTGGGACAAGGGACCCCCTCCATGCAACGATTTGACTGCTAAAGTCTACGGAGGTATACATACCCTACCCCCCTCTGGTTTTGAACCTATGACCTCGAAGGAGGAAAAACATGTTCTTAACCATTAGGCCCACTCAGGTTGTACTAAAAAATAATCTAATTTTTAAGGTCATGGCCAAGCCAAACACCAAATTAGTGTTTGAGACCCCCTTGGTGTGGGACAAGGAAACCCCTCCATGCAACGATTTGACTACAATTATGCTTCTTTTAAAATATTTACAAGGCACTCAATGATGATTACAATAACGCAGGAAAATAAACAATGGCACATTCAGCATCAGTCACATATATGAGAAACACAGAGACAGATATTTCCTGAGAAAACCCATACAGGGTAAAAACCTCTTCTTCTTTATATGATAAGTATTATTTACATTCTTTACATTATCATACATATGAGCACCAACTCATTGTGAGGCTACAACCTCTGATTTGCAAGCTGCAACTTGCTAAGAGCACCAACTCTCTATTTTTCTCTAGTACCCACTAGAAGGAAGCACCAACTCCCTGGTTTCTCTAGCACCAACTAGAAGGAAGCTACAACTCCCTGGTTTCTCTAGCACCAACTCGAAGGAAGCTACAACTCCCTGTGTTTAAGCACCCACTTGAACCTCTGAGGACACCAGTCCTCCCTAGCACCTCCCTTCCACCCTAGTTTATGAATATGAAATACTGGAACCTATTACAGTGATATAGTGTTCAATAACAGCTTACTAGTCTCATCAATGTTCTGCAAGATTTTTCTACTCAGTCTTCCTCACTGTCTTCCTGCATGCATCTGCTGCCCATTTTGTTCTTCTGCCTTTTGTGCTCTATGTGCCATTCTCATTCAATGCACCTTTTGTTTCCTGTTCATTTCAGCTGCTGCACCACACATTTACTTCTTCACACATCCATTACTTCACCTCAGCAACCACCCATCATCACTTCTTTGTGTGGTGTACTTATCTCTTTTGTGCACCTTCTGCATGCAATGTACCCCATCCTCTGCCTGCTCACACCACGTTAATCTCTGCCACATCTCGAGTGCTCTGCCTGATCATCATGGTAACCCTTCAACTTCTCTAGCAGTTTGCCCACGCGTTTAGCATCACTGGATGTCATGTTGAGATTCCTCAGCCTCTCTGGCAGTCGAGACTCCTCGTCTTCTCTGGCATAGTTGAGCTTATACTTTCTGCTTCAGTTACAAACTTCAACGCTCGTCCACTTATCAATCGCCTCCACGAGTAGTCTTTGTTCTACTGGTTGATCTCTTGAGACTCTTCACCTCCTCTGTCAATCACCTCGAAGTGTCTTCGAGTCCTTTGGTAGAACTCATCACTAGTTTCTGGCAGTTTCACTGTGTCGTGCAACAGTAGCCCTCCGATCTCCTTCAGTTTCATTTGCACCGTTGAATGATCTTCATAAGCTTTCCTTTATTTCGTATTTCATCATTTCGGCTTTCCTGTGGCCAAGTGTCTCGCCAGTCCATGTCGCGGTCTCTGAAACTCCGAAACGGAGCTTTTCTGCGCTAGCTCCTTCCTCTATATGACCATGGCCATGACCAAGCGCTTGTCCATAAAGTGTTTTTCGAGATTTCGCTTTTCGGCATTTCGGGACTCCTAATGTTGAGAGTCTCTGACTTCTCCATCTCTTGGTAACCGAAATCCCAGTCTCCAATACATCGAAGGGGGTCGGATCAATGGTCCACGATCTCTTCGAACCAACGGCTCAGATCATTTCGCGATTTCGGGATTCCTGTGGTGAATGTTCTTGATGCTTCCAAATCTCAATCCGCAAAACTATGAAATGGTGTGGGATCAACGGTCCAAATCAACCCTTGATCTGACGGCTCAGAGCATTTCGTGATTTCACAAATCGCGATTTCGGCATTCCTGTGGTGAATGTTCTTGACACTTCCAACTCCCAATCCGTGAAACTCTGAAATGGCGTGGGATCAACGGTCCAAATCAACCCTTGATCTAATGGCTCATATCATTTCGCGATTTCACATTTCACGATTTCGGCATTCCTGTGGTATTTTTTCTTGCCTCTCCAAGTTGCGATTCGCGAAACCCCGAAATGGAGTCTTTGACATGCTATGATCTTCTGTCACGTGTCCCTCTTGGATCAACGATCAAGATTTTATCAAGACTTTGCAACTCCATGAGCCTTCGTTGTGCCTGATCAACGATCCATATTTGGCCTTGATCTAACAGTTGAGATTATTTCATGATTTCGCATATCGCGAGTTCGAGAGGTGAAAGGCTGGAGCATTTCATACCTTTGACTTTCCAATCAGCGAAATGCAGATCTGTGTCCATGTGTCCTGCCTGTAGATGGACAGTCCTCCTTCTTTCGGGATTTTGTATACCCACTCATCCTTGCACTTTAATGAACGTGCAGGTTCTCCATGATCCAACGATGGTCGGAACTTATGCTTAGATCTGATGCCTGAGATCTGTCCTCCTCTTCTGCGCATTCTTTTTGTCTACAATCAGATCTGACGGTCCTCCTTCTTTCAAGAATTTAAATGGGATCCAACGATCACTGACGCTTATCCTCCCAAGCTTAGGCACTGCAATCGACTCTGCGCTAATTACTCCTAAGCTTACTTTGTTTCTGTTTTTCATCGATGCTTTCTCTGATCTTGTCATCAATGACCTGCCTACAATCCTTTGCACGTTTGTTGCCATCTTTGTTGTTGTACTTGCCATTAATGACAAGCATACATTGTCTGTAAAACATGCCAACAATCTCCCCCTTTGGCATTGATGGCAACAAAGGCACCCATGTTCTTTTCTCCCCCATTGACATCAATGTCAAAGAAAACACGCTCCCCCTGAGTTGTTGCATTAATTTTAGGAGGTATCATTTATGAAACCAATACAGGACTCCCCCTAACAGGATGGACTCTCTTAGATGTGAGACGGGATGACACCCAGCTTCTGTCTGAGATATTCAAATGGTGTCTTGGCTAGGGGTTAAGTAAATATGTCTGCAATTTGTTCTATAGTGGGAATGTAATTGAACTGAACAATTTGATTGGTGACCTGCTCTCTCAGAAAATGATATTTTATGGGAATATGCTTGGTCTTGGAGTGGAATACAGGATTTTTAGACACACTAATGGCACTAGTGTTATCACAATGAATTGGAATTAGTGTAGTGTATTTTACCTCTAAGTCTACAAGTGTCTGAATCATCCATAATACCTGAGTGCAACAGGTAGCAGCAACAATGTACTTTTCCTCTGTGGTTGATAAAGCAATGGAACCTTGCTTTTTACTAAGCCATGCTACTAAAGAATCACCCAGGAAGAATGCTCCTCCACTGGTGTTTTTTCTCTCATCGACATTGTTTGACCAATCTGCATCTGAGTAAGCCGTTAACTGAAAATTCTGATTTCTGGGATACCACAGACCATAGGTCATTGTTTCTTTTAAATACCTGAATATCCTTTTGACAACTTGCAAATGACTATGTTTGGGTACAGCCTGATATCTTCCTAGCATTCCTACAGCATGCATTATGTCTGGGCGAGATACTGTGATGTACAACAGGCTACCTATCATTGATCAATATGAGCTTTGATCAACATCAGGTGAATCATCATCCTTGCTTAATTTACATCCAGTTACCATAGGTGTACCCACAGGTTTAGAATCTTCCATTTGAAACCTTTTCAGAATTTCTCTTAGATATTTTTCTT
>ML812548.1:0-11922 GCA_009831015.1 Picea engelmannii
TCTACGACATCAAGGCTCAGGTTGTATTCTTTTCTTTCAGTTAATATAATACATGAATATGTCCCTTTCCCATAATGATGATATCATCTTATTACATGATTCCTTGATCACATGTATAGTCTAGAGTTTTGAATATATTAATGGCTTTGCTGTAATTGGTTTGTGTTGTTGTGATTGGACGACGCAAGAGCATTGTAGCAGAGCGAGGATCAACAGAGATAAGGAGAGCTTTCATAAAGTAAGTACATCATCCTTCTTCTCTTGTCCATTCAATACTTTAGAACTAGGGAAAGAGTAGTATTCTGTCACAGTTTGTTCCAAATCCAGGTGGATCTGGGGGAGATTGGTCTATGTCCGCACTCACGAATTTATCCTTGAACACAAGGTGTGCGCGAAAGAGCCCCTTTGGCTCAAAAATTTCTAGAGAGATAGCTTGAAGGAAGATTGTCTGCAAGGAGTGCATGACAGAGTATTTTGACTCAGAATCTCAAGAGGAGTAGCGGAATTTGTCCACAAAGAGGCTATATTGCAGAGGAAGACCTATTGCAAGGCATGCATAGGCTGGAATTCGACTAAGTGTCGAACAGGGTATTCAAAGGAAGTAGAAGTTCAAGGAAGAACAAGATCGAGAGGAAGAACAGTGAGAAATATTCAAAGAGAGGATTCGTTTGAGGTTTCCCACAATAAACAAAGCGAGATCCGTCCAGGAGGCACTGGTATCATTCCAGACTGTCAGATCTAGGGAGAGTTGGATAGGGAATTAGTCATGAGGTGTTTCGACATTTCGGAGTTCGGAGCATTTCGAAGTGTTGAGGAACAGGATCACCGAAGTCGCGAAGTTGTGAGTCGAATATTAACTGTTGTCTTCGAGGAGATACATAGCAGCAGATTAGAGAATCTGAGAGTTATAGGTCCAAAGGAGTGGGGTGTGGAGTGAGTGAAATATTCACGAACGTGCGAGGCCCGAAGTACAACTGGAACGTCAGATCTAGGGAGACACATGACAGAGGTTCGTGGATTCAGTGAAATGTATTTCGGGAGGAAACAAAGGAGGAGGTTGCAATATTTCCTAAGGCCAAAGTGGTGAAGGGATTGACCCGAGGTTGTAGCCTGCAGTCACAGAGGAGAAAGAGTCTAGTGATAATCTAGTACTCACGAATCGGTGTTGCCAAGCACTAGAGAGCAGAGTTGCAAGTAGTCTGAACTTGCAGGTGACATCAAGGGGACCTATGAGTGTATCACTTTTTCAGGGTATGTTGAAGGCCTGAAGAACCAATTCAGTTCTAGGAGTTTGAAGGTCCAAGACCAGGAGATCACAGAATCCCTAGGAGAGAAGGGGGTTGTATCGTCACCGTATGATTCGTAAATGGTGGGCCTATGGCCTATTTGTTTCATCAACACAAATCTTTTGTGGAATTTAATTTATTTTTCTTCTCATTGGTTTTAAGTCTCAACTCATTGATATGGTTTTTGAGAACTCGACCTTCAAGCTTGTTAACTACTTGGTTTAACTTGCTTGTGGTATAGAGGCCCTTGAATTGAGATTTTAACTGATTATTCTTGGGAAATTTTAACTCCAGGAATGTGTAAGTTTTAAACATGTGAAGTAAAGTAATGCATACAAATTCTTAAGAAAACCAGAAATTAATCAATGGCTCATACACACAGTACACAAAGATTTATGCTGGAAACCCTTAACCGGGAGAAAAACAACCTTCCTTGGTGCCACACCTTTCAAATCTTCATTGTATTAATTTCACCATTCACAATACAATATATACAATATTTTAGGTATTTTGTAGCTACCAAAACCCTAATCCTTTAATCCAAGATTAATTTGGAAAATTGCTAAAAATAGCAAAATCCGCTAAAATAACAAAACCTACCCAAAAACAATTTTGGGGCACTGACGCGAATGCTACGCGTAACCAAGGGGGGAAATCCTAGCCCCCCTGAGACCCCCCAGGAAAATGCCTGGCACACACGACACAAAGGGTGAAGGAAGTTTGGATCGTCAAATGAATTTGTTGAATATGACGCGCCAACACACGCACATGCAAAGAATATAACACATACCCAACATTCTCCCACTTGTTGTTTTATTTGCATATAGGAGTTCATAGGATTACACAATCAACAATCCATGGAAACAATGCCCATTGTTGATCTACACCAAGAGAACTTCTCTATTCTCACAGACTTTGTCAATGAATCTGCAACATTCTTCAAAGTGTCAACCTTTTCCAACAACACCTTCTTTTCTTCAACCATGTCTCTCACAAAGTGATACTGAACATCAATATGCTTTGTCTTTGAATGACAAGCAGGGTTCTTTGCTAGGAATATTGCACTCTAACTGTCACAATCTAATCTCACTGCTTGTTATACCAACCCAATACCTGAACACAATATTTGTAACCATACTACTTCCTTGCTTGCATGAGTGGCTACCATGTATTCAACTTCTTTAGTTGACAGTGCCATTACAACCTATCTTTTTCTCATCCAACTGATTGCTCCTCCAAATAGGTTAAACACATACCCACTTGTAGATCTTATGTGATCCAGATGTCGAGCCCAGTCTGCATCAACAAACCCATGTATTTCCAACACTCTGTCCAATCCTGGTATTCCTTGGTCACACAATCCATAACTGGTAGTGCCACACAAATACCTAAAGACCCTCTTTACTATTGTCCAATGCTCCTTCCCTGGTTTTGACATATACCTGCTCAAAACTCCCACTGCATGTGCAATTTCCAGTCTAGTACAAACCATTGCATACATCAAACTTCCAACTACACTGGCATACAAAACATGGGACATGTCCTCTTCTTCTTCCCGTGTCTTGGGACACTAATCTACAGATAAATTTAAACCTATAGGAATAGGAACCTTGACTGGTTACTTCCATGCATATTAAACCTCTACAATATCCTCTCAACATATTTTCTCTAATTCAACTAGAGTTTCATGTTTGCATGATCTCTTTTAATCTCCATTCCCAGAATGAAGTTAGCAACACCGAGATCCTTCATATCAAATTTGGAGGATAGTTGTGATTTCACCTCCTTGATAACATCCATGTTATTTCCTACCAACAACATGTCATCAACATACAACACTACATAAATGAAGTGATTACCAACCTAATTGGAATATACATAGTGATCAGCCCTACTTCTCACAAATCCCAATCCAAAAATGTATGTGTCAAACTTTTGGTACCACATCCTAGGTGATTGCTTTAGACCATATAGTGACTTCTTTAGCTTACAGACCAACTTTTTGTTTCCCTTCACTACAAAGCCTTATGGCCGCTTCATGTAGATTTTTTCTTCCAGATCCCCATTTAGGAATGGTGTCTTCACATCCATCTATTCCACTTCAAGATTAAAAGAAGCAGCAATGGATAAAATAAATCTAATAGAGGTTAACCTAGAAACAAGAGAAAAAATCTCACCAAAGTCAATTCCCTCTACTTGGGAATAACCTTTTTCTACTAACTGAGCTTTGTATTTCTCCACTTTTCCTTGTGCATTAAACTTGTTCTTAAACAACCATTTGTTAACAACAAATT
This sequence comes from Picea engelmannii, assembly GCA_009831015.1. Lineage (NCBI taxonomy): Eukaryota > Viridiplantae > Streptophyta > Pinopsida > Pinales > Pinaceae > Picea > Picea engelmannii. Next base: position 3,581 of record ML812548.1, read on the forward strand.
TTTTTCCCGCTGGAAACTCAACTAGATCCCATGCCTCATTCTTATCCAAAGAATCCATTTCTTCAATCATGGCCTTCTTCCAGAGTTTACTATCCTCTGAATTCACTTCTTCCCTAACAGATCTGGGATCATCATTAGTAATAGATAAATAAAAATTAGAACGAAAATTAGGTGCCCTATACCTTTCTAGTTGTCTTATTTCCCTCACTGATCTCCTCAAAATTGTGGTATGAGGTTCTTCTTCTTCTGCTTCATCTTCTTCAGTTGATTCAGATTTTGCATCATCCAACTCAATCTCTATTTTCTTAGGTTCTTCTTGCCTTGGTAGGAATTCTTGTTTGGGAACATCTTTCACCTCTCTAAAATACAACATCCAAATTGTAAACAATCTTCTTAGTTTTTGGGTTCCAAAGCTTATAACCTTTCACACCATCTTTATAACCAATAAATATACACTTTTCAGCTTTATTATCCAGCTTACTCCTATTTTTCTTTGGAACATGTACATAAGAATCACAACCAAACACTCTGAGGTGTTCAAGAGAGGGTTTCTTACAAGTCCATACCTCATGTGGAGTTTTATCATCCAACATTGATGAGGGTGATCAATTGACCAAGTAACATGTTGTACCCACTGTCTCTACCCATAATTGTGGTCCTAACTTGGCACCACTAAGCATGCTCCTTGATTTTTCCATCAATGTCATGTTCATCCTTTCTGCAACTCCATTCTGTTGAGGTGTGTATGGAGTAGTCTTCTACCTTTCTATACCACACTTCTTACAAAATTCTTCGAATTCATTTCTGCAGAATTCTCAACCATTATTTGTCCTCAATACCTTTATTTTCTTCTTTGTCTAATTTTCTACCAGAGCTTTAACTCTTTAAATTTATCAAATACATCAGATTTATTTCTAATAAAATAAATCCATGTTTTCCTTGAGAAATCATCTATGAATGAAACATAATACATAGATTTACCTAGTGATGGAACGAGCACATGTCCAAACACATCATTGTGTATCAACTCTAAGATCCCCTTTGTTCTTGTAGCACCAAATGGGAATCTTACTCGATTATGTTTACCATATATGCAATGTTCACATAAATCAAAATCCAGAGTGCAATTAGGCATACCTTCAACCATACCTTTACCGTGTAGTGTTTGAAGGCCCTTTTCTCCAATATTCCCCAGTCTTTGATGCCACAACATGGTCTTCCTTCCATGGACAATATTGGTCTTGTATTCTTTGTTTATCCACTCAGTGACAACAAAACTGTTACACCCATTAGTATAAGTGCTTCCCAACAACTCGTACAAAGTTCCACACCAAACTCCCCTCATCAACACCATTTCTCCTCATACCATTTTGCAAGTTCCCTTTCCCAATACAGTGTCCACACCTGCATCATCCAACTTGCTTACAAATATTAGGCTCCTGGCTAGTTTTGGAATGTGCAGAACCCTGGGGAGAGTTCTATTCCTTTCATCTTTTAGCAATAACTTAACCCTTCCACGTCCCATGATTTTGGATGTTGAGTCATCTCCTATGAATACATCACCACCATCGTATTTTTCATATTCACAGAACCACTCCCTATGAGGATTCATATGATATGACGCACCTAATTCGATCAACCATACACCATGGTCTGCATGTGTACCTGTAGATGCTAGGTAAACATCACCTCCTTCTTCAGTGGAGGTTTTCACCTCTGTGGAAGAGGCATTATCATATCCCTTTTGTTTATCAACCTTCTTAGACTTTAAATCTTTATTATAATGCCCTTCTTTACCACACTTCCAACATTTCTTCAAATATTTTTATGGAGACTTAGATCTACCTTTAGATTTAGATCTCCCCCCCAAAGACTTACCAAGATTATTTTCTTGGGTACGAACTCTTACAAATAAAGCATATGTGCTCTGACCATCCATTCTTTTCCACCTCATCTCTTCAGATAACAAGGATGCAACTACATCCCCATACTTAAATGTAGATTGAGTGGTACTACCAATTTCTACAACCAGATTATCCCAAGAATCTGGCAAGAACATAACAAAGTAATACACTTATCCTCTTCTACAATTGTAATATTAACAGAGACAAGTTGACTTACTAAAGTATTGAAGGCATTTAGATGTTTTGTCACAAAATCTCCATCTTCCATCCTAAGATGATACAACTTATTTCGAAGAAACAAATTGTTTACCAGGGACTTTGATTGATACAAATTCCCTAACTTATCCCATAGTTCCTTGGTTGTAGATTCTCTCGAGACATTCAACAACACCGATTCTACCAGACAGAGTCGAATAATACTCCTTGCTCTTCTATCCAAATTCTCCCAATCTTTCTTTGACATACCAGTAGGTTGTGTACTAGTAGTTTGTGTACCAGAAGATTGTGTACCAATAGATTGTATGCCACTAGACTGCGTACTAGTAGTTTGTGTACCAGGATCCACAACGATCCATTGTTCTTTGTCTACAAGAAGGTCCTCCATCTTGAGCTTCCATAGCTAAAAGTTTTTATCGTTGAACTTCTCTATCTCGATTCTAGAATAGTTCGCCACTCCTCTTTCTACACTCGAATCACCACTACAAAATATCCCACTAAACCCAGGTTTATCACAGACCCAAGATAAACTTGATCTATCAAGACCGAGCCAAACCCTCAACAACAAAGGCGTTCACCTGAAGCCAAAAATGGATCTAATACCAAATGTAAGTTTTAAACATGTGAAGTAAATAAATGAATATAGATTCTTAAGCAAACCATAAATTAATCAATAGCTCATACACACAGTACACAAAGATTTACATTGGAAACCCTTAACTGGGAGAAAATCAACCTTCCTTGGTGTCGCACCTTTCAACTCTTCATTGTATTAATTTCACCATTCACAATACAATATATACAATATTTTAGGTGTTATGTAGCTACCAAAACCCTAATCCCTTAATCCATAATTAATTTACAAAACTGCTAAAAATAGCAAAATCCGCTAAAATAGCAAAACAAAATGCCCAAAAAAACATTTTTGGGCGCTAACCCAGAGCTGAACGTTGTGTGTAACCAGGGGGGGGGAATCCTGGGACCCCCCCAAGAAAGCACTCGATGCACACGATACAAAGGGCGAAGGAAGTTGGGATCATCAAACACAGTTGTAGAATCTGACGCACCCACACACACACACATGCAAAGAATATAAAACATACCCAACAACATGTGAAAATATTTTCTCATTCTCGAGCCAACAAAATCTTGCTAGGAAAACTGCATGTCTTTTCCCACAAATAGCCTTTCCAAATTTGGCAATGTTCTGTCAAATGTCAATGATATCTAACAACCACCAAAAGACTCACAGTGCACACCTATACTGGATTTTAAAGGCTAAGCTTCTTCTTGTAGACAAAAAAACAAAAACATGATGCCTCTTTGTGTCCCAATTCCACCTCCAACCGCTGACATTCCTTTGGTTTCCATATTTTGTAGCATTTCCCAATAGAATGAGAACTGTCAAGGATAATAGTTGTGTCAAAATAGATTAATCGATCTTACATGGGACCTCCAAATGTGGATGAGTAAATGAATGTAGATTAGTCCAAATTTGACTCTAATTCAACCAAGTGTATGGCTCAAAATCACAAATTAATCCTTGTCAGTGTTCCCATTAATGAGAAATGCATTCGCAATGTGCCACACCATTCCAATAACCAATCCAACTCAAACCAGAACTCCATATATATTCAGAGTCACAAAATTGAAAACAACTACATACAAATTTCACATTCAACGGAGATTTTTTTATTAAGTTCAGGAGATAATTCCAATAGGATAATATGTACAAAACATTTGTGCATTTTTACTCATTGATAGTACAAGTTGCAGATGGCCATGGCTCAAAAAAACCTTCGCTTATTGTAGACAAGCTCAATAACTCCTTTGTCCACCAAACTTCAAGTAGGTTTCCCTCTTCGTGCTTTCATTTATGCCACAATTCTCCCCAATTCTCCTTCATCTCCCCCTTTCTTCACTACAACCCTCATTGTTTTAATGAGTTTCCTTTGGAAGTCCAATCGTCATAGGTGTTCATTTCACCTTCCCATTGTTCCAAAAGACAAAACAAAATGAAATAAAACAAAACATGTTTATTTACAAAATTTACAAGCATTTGTCAAGATCCAATTCGGATCATCATCTCAACATTGCGAGAATTCGTGAGCAGCTACCATCATTTGCCATTTTCAAATATAATACTTTTGTTATCATTATCATTGTTTGAAAGATATTATGTTGTCATGCTTGTCCACTGAATTCTGCTATGTGATTTCCTGTAGTGTTGTAAGTTCTATTGCATGGTTTCCTAAAAACTTTTGTGTGGTTTTGCTATTTTAATTACTTATGAGGTTTGCTAAAGCCTAATAGTAATAGCCATAACATATTTGAAGTTTTTTTCTAGACTTTAGTTATAGAGACTAGTGCGCGAGTTTTGTTATTTGTAACTTGTTGAACAATTGAATATAATAAAGTAGTAAAGTCTAATATACTATATAGTATATACTATATAACATTCCAACATATAGTAGGATGTAGAGCTATCCTGGATTGGCTTCCAATTCGATTGAAATAATTTTTTATACTAAAAATCTATGGCATTGCTAGGATGAAAAATAATTCAGGAATGACCTACATTTTGATTGAAATAAATACTAGATTCCAAGCATTGCTAGGAGGTAGAACATTCCAATTTTGGCATTATATTACAGTTTTTAGTTCTTAGTTTAGCCAAATATGTGTGTGGTGTGTTCGTGTACTATGGATGTAATATGAACATGGTTAAGTAGTACCTTCAAGCAACTTATAAATTGAAATATAATTACATCAACACACCATCCATTGTAGTCTTGTAGCCTATATGTATCATTGTTTAGATACATTGTAGTCTAGGATAATTTTTAATTTTTTTAAATATATAATATTGTCGCTCCCAACATGATGTTTCCTGCAAATTTGAGCAAAACTTCTAGGCATACCGTACACTTGTATCCATATTCTCAATATTTATGTATTCCATAAACTCATGCGACACACACACACCAGACATTCCTATCCATGTTCCCAACTTTTTTGCGTTTTGAAAACTCTATCTATATGAATTTAAATCTTGTTAAAAATTATATTAACTATTCACTTTGACCAACTTAATAAGTCAATATTAACAATTTTATAAGGTTTAATACTTTATTTTATTTTAAATATAAAAAACATTTCTCAAAACATTTTTTTTAAATTACTAAATGGATTTAATTCTTGAGTAAAAAACTTCAATATAAATTGTTTATAAAATTTGACATGAGTCACTGAATTTTTTTACTATTTAACCTCATCCATTAGAACATCATTTCTTTAAACGCTAAACTTAATAAAGGGGAGGTTTAATGTAGATATAATCTCCACATAAATTTATGTCACATTAATACGATAGCGTGTTAGTGTAGAGATGTAAAATTAATTTATGGAGAATAAGGCAAAAGTGTAGTATTATGCATACTATTATACTCAAAACTACACCAAACTACCTAAATCTTTGTTGGACTAGGATCTAAATCTCTAAAAACATGTTGCCTCAAGGATTTTCATAATAAAGTTTATACAAAAATGGGTTGGTGATCAAACTTGGACTAGTAGTAAACACTTAATAGTCTACTATGTTATAAAGAGTGTATTTTTAATGTTTGTACATAGTTGTACAATGAATTGTTTAATTAGTAATAAAAAAATATTTCTTTAATATTGATAATTATATACAAGTTTATTAACAATTGCTTGTTAAGTTGGTAAAATTAGGAAGTTAATATAGCTCCTCACTTGTTTACTCCTCCCAAGTAACTAAATTGAATGACATTAACTAAATTGAATGGTGTTAATGATTGTCTATAATATTAAATATGGACACATTAACCTCATTGTAATGATGATGATTACCGTTTACCAAGACCAACTTTATTGTATTAGAGGTATAAACTTATATTAATTATTTTGCTTTATAAAGTTGTTTCTATTATCCAATAACTTGGAAATGAAAATTTGAGTACCCTTTGATTTATATGAGTTAACAAAATGTGGAGATGTGGAGTTGAGTTTTATTATAAATGTTTTGAAAAATAGATCTAATGTCTTTGTACATTCCAAGAAAAAATGTTTTTCATCTTGTACACCATTTGTCTCATAGATTTTACATATTCTTTTGTACCAAGGTGTTTTAGGTCTTGTCCAATGTCTTCTTTCACTATGAAGCTCATGGAAATTTATTTTTCTCTTTGTGATAATTATTTTCTTTTCTGAACTTGGGGCTAATGATTTATTTGTAGTAATTCAACTTTATCTTATTCTTAGTGTTCATATTACTCCACATTTTTATTTTAAACTTAGTTATGATAGTGCTTTTAACATATTGATATCTTGCAAGGCATCCTCCTCCCTTACCCATAATGTTCTAGGGCCTTCTCCATTACCCATAATGTTTTAGTGAAGAAATTTGATGTCTAGTCCAACTTATTTTCAAACCTTATGTTTTTTACTAATGTTTGAAACTTAGATAGGAACTTTCTCATTCTTCATGTTAATTAGTATGTGCTTGTACAATAAGTACATGATCATAGCTTTACTTTCATTGGGTGGAAGTTTGACTTCTAAAAAGAGGATAAGATTGCTTTGCTCTCATTGGGTGGAAGCTTGACTTTTAAAAGGAGGATAAGATAAAGTGTATTGTACTTTAATTTCAAGGTTATTTATTATAAATTGTTTATGGAGTAGCTGGTGAGTTAGCTCTAGTGCTCTGAATTACTAGTAGGTTATCACAAGGTCAAATCCCTTAGTTGGTTACCTTTGTGAACATTGTGGGCCTCACTCTTACCCAATGGGTTTCCTTAGATGTACATTTCATCCAATTTTTTTTTGCAAAAATGGAAATTTCCAAACTTATAACAATATGAGAAAGGGGATAAGAGGAATAGTATTCATACCACAACCACTCAAATATGAAAAAGGGGATAAGAAGAATCCTATTCATACCACAACCACTCAAGCATTATGTTAGTAAGAGACATCACTCCATTATAATTATTTCTATATAAAAAGGATACTATAAAATGTTGGTAAATATACTCTTTGTTTTGATTTAATGATTATTTTGTATTATATCTTTTAAAATTTAAGAAAACATATTTGTCCTTTTTATTTTTTACTTATATATAAATAAATAAAATAAATTAATTAATAAATTAAAATATAAATTATAAATTTAATCATTTAAAGTAGAGTAAAATTATAATAAATTTAATCCATTTCTGTAATAAATTTATAATGTTTTTGAGATTTATGATATGAAATGTGTCAGTACTTTTGAAACTTAGTGGATACTCCACCTATTATAAAAAAATTAATGCAAATTATAATGTTAGAAAATAGTGATAACATATGCGACAACTGTATCTTATAATATTAAAAAAGGAGTGCGAGTATGACTTTTTAAGAAGAAAAGCTGAGATTGAGTTCTCACTGTTGAGAAGAGGGGAAAAGAAAATTGTAACACAAATTTCCCTCCTTCACACGCATAAAACAAATTAACTTTTCGTTTTAATCTTCGAGTACCTAATTTTTCAAATATTTGCCAAGTTAGTTAGTCGCAGCTGCTTCTTACACACTGTGTTGAAAAGGCCACTGATCGTACAAAAACGCGGATGAATCAGAATACTATTTTGACTGACTGTTGGTTGGCGTAGGATATTAATCTTGATGCCAACCAACATTTTCAACCAGAAAGCTCTTCACAGAAGAAAGGATGAGCTTCATTACTCAGATCGTGCTGTTCTTGGGGTTACAACCCAAGGCAATTACAATTGTTTCTCTCAGGGTCTCCGGGGGCGTTCTTTGCTGATCTGGTAATTGATATATAAAAAAGAAGCAAGAGATCCTTCATACACCTTAGCTCAACTAGCTGCTTAAGCTTCTTGGGTCATTTGGTATGGACTTCTTCTTCCCTCTTGCTCAATATTAATATTATTAGCAAATCATTTATCTCCAAGATCAGCAAATAACTCCCCGGATATCGAGATAGAAACAAATTTGCAGAGCTGGTTTAATACGGAAGCTAAGCTTGGTGTATATGGCCAGCCTTGGAAACACTATCTACAACACCTACAAGGTCTGTAATGTCTTCCATTTATGATTTTGATAGCTTTCTAGAAGAATTGTAATCTAAATGTTGTGGCTTATGATGCTGTTCTTAATGGCGAAAATGGGCTTTTTATCTTCAAGTATGGAATTTCGAAA
>ML812548.1:13134-26664 GCA_009831015.1 Picea engelmannii
ATAGAAGAGCTTTAAAGTTTTATATCTATCTTGATTGTGAGCGTATATGCCATCTGCTATCATAGCTGTTTTCTTCATGTTCGTGGTTGCTTTATAAATCTGAATTCTGTTGGGTTTGGAGTTGTCATCTGCACTGCACATCCTGGCTCCTGGTGTGGACATTGTACTTTCACAGTCAGATTGACCTATTTACTTATTTTGGTATTTTCTAGACATCAATATAATTTCCTTCCTTCTTTTTCTCAGTCTCAGTGCCAGTTGCTGTGAAACCTTGATTAGTGTCCTTCAAGCAGAAACCGAAACCGAACATTCAGAGCTTATATCTTATCTGGACTAGATTTATGGGCAACGGCAATGCAGGCCAAAAATCTAAAACAATGCTAACTAGAATTACTCAAACTAGAGAAATATTTTTGGTTGTGAATTTTAAAATGACCATTTTTAAAGGTAAGTTAGAGAGGCTTTCTTAGGAGATAACAGAAATCTATAGCTGTCATGTCATTTGATTAGAGACTCTAGACTTATACCCTTTTGACCCTTGTGGTTGGATCTGATGTAAACATCCATCTTTATCAAATCAGATTTGATGTCTCTTGAATTTATTTGATTTATGGGGCTAATTGAGTCATTTTACCAAAATTTAGTAAAGGTTCTTAATAATCTTGTTTCTTATATGGATTGATGTTAAACAAAAATATTTTTCCTTGCAATAACTTATATATAAGTTATTGTTGGACAATTGAATCATTTCACCAAAATTCATTAAAGTTTCTTAATAATCTTGTTTCTTATATGGATTGATGTTAAACAAAAATATTTCTCCTTGCTATACAATCATTTCACCAAAATTCATTAAAGTTTCTTAATAATCTTGTTTCTTATATGGTGAAATTCATTAAAGTTTCTTAATAATCTTGTTTTTTATATGGTGAAATGCATTAAAGTTTCTTAATAATCTTGTTCGGATTAATGTTAAACAAAAATATTTCTCCTTGCTATACAACTTATATAAGTTATTGTTTTTAAGTGAACCCTCTGTTTCTAATTTTTAGGAGGTTGTTAAGTTTAATTGGAAATGAGAAATTCTCTTCAACTAGTTAGCTTCTATTTTGGTGTAAATTGTAAATGTGTTAAGATAGTGTTGATGTATTTATATATATACTATTACATTGTGCTAGGAAACTTTTGGATTAAAACTGAGTGGAGTATTTGAAACGTCCAAGGTTGAGTGGAAGCTCCACCCATCATCAAGGACATAGAAAGCTGATAAGATGTAAAAGAGTGCTGGGGTTAATATGTCCCTCCATCAGGGACAGGCCACCCCAGCACTCTTTTTCTTTTCAGCTTTCTATGTCCTTGATGATGGGTGGAGTATCCATTGAAAATGATGAACATTTCAAATAATCCACACAGTTTTGATCCAGAAGTTTCCTAGCATTATGAATCACTGTGAAAACCTGCATACTCAAATACTATTAAGTTGGTTGAAAAGATCACCCAATACAGTTTTAGTGTATAGAAACTGTGTCTACTCTCCCATTTATCTACATGATATCAGAGATGATACAACCCTAACTTTCTCCTAGCTTTCTCATAAAAAGAGTTTTGGTCAAACAAATTCAGCATTATTAGTTTTATGTAAATCTAAGATTAGCTTGAAAGAGTTGGATTTTGTTTAGCCATTGTTTGTTGATAGTGTTGTGAGAGCGTTGTCCATCACGTTGATATGATGACCGTGAGGTAAGATTGTGCTAGTTTCGATGCCTATTGCATGAGATCGGGCGCATGGTGGGTTGCTGTGTTTAGATCCGTTGGTAGGGGATGTTTTTGATCGTCTCTCTACGTGAAATTGCTTGCCGACTCTGTCCTACTGCAATTCGAGATGGATGATTTTCCATGATAGGATTGAATTGTTGTCAGTGGAAAACACTCAAAGGACGTGTATTAAATACCCCATATGTCAATGGGAACTCACATTGATATGTTTTTATTGCTTTGTTTGTAGGTGTTGTGGGTGATGCATATTGCTTGTATTGTGCATAATCTAATTGTACATAAGGAGGCCGCTTGGTGCATGATAAATTGAATCTATTACGCTCATTAATAGGTGTTGACTGTGAGTCAATCCCTGTGGTGCGACTGCATCGAGACTGTTGGAACATTGTACTGATCAAGTGCTGTCGTCAAATCCCAATTGAAGCTGCTGTTGAGCGGGGGTAGGTATGCCCATTTCGGTGTATGGTAGCTGCAGTTTTTGCATTGATGAAGGCGACTAGGTGTTGAATTCGTTGTGATGGAGCTGTTGTGCATGCCTATGGCGTGCGGAAAATGCAAGGACAATGGAAGGAACCAAGAGCATGTTGGTGAGGCTCAAACCCTCTGGTGATAAGAAGCAGAATAAGATATGGAGATCAAAGGCGGATTGGTCCATATTGGGGATTGAGGTATTAAAAGAATGATCACAGTTTCATTCGCTTCAAAGAATTTGCCAGTCAGTGTATAATTTTTGAAATAGTGTTCAATATACCTGGTAATTCGATTTGCTGCATGGATTTGGTTGGGGTACAAATACGACCACAATTGGGTATGCCATTGCTTCTTGAGATTAGGAGATGGTGAGCTCTTGCTCCGACCTGTTCACAAGATTTTTAAATGGCACTAGAGCTGTTAAGTCGAAGAGTGAGCCTTCCTAAAGGCAGTTGTGGCTTCAATAGTAATGCTGAGATCCCATGGAGTTTGTATCGATGGGGAAGATTTCCGTGGAATTTTCATCATGCTAGTAAAAGGCATAAAAGACTAGCACAACCACAGTTAAAAATGTGGCTGATATAAGCCGAAACCGAAAGGCATCATTCATCGTCGTCATTCATATTAACTTAAAGTAAATGTAAGAAAGTAAATAGGTTAACAGATGCCTTTAAAAATGCTTGAAAGTTATTAACATTAAATCTTATTCATTGATTTGAAAGGACTACTAAGAATATGCAAGTATCTTCAATTGCTGGCCATAAGATTATAATTAGTAATTAAAACATCATTAAATGTGCCCACTTCCAATAGGTATACGCCTTTCGGCTTAATTAAATCTTATTCATTGATTTGAAAGGACTACTAAGAATATGTTAGTATTTTCAATTGTTGGCCATAAGATTAGAATTAGTAATTAAAAGATCATTAAATTGTTAAATATATATGTAACCTCAACAGTCTGATTGGACACTGCCAGTTGTCTTGGCCAACTGTACATTTCATTTCTTGATGTTCTTGATTTGCTTGAGCCTATTTAGCTCATCCTTTTTTCATTTTCTGAATATTCTCAATACTCAATACTATTTTTCGCTCTGCTTATTTTTTGTTTTCCAATTCTATATTATCTGCTTCTCATTTTGTCATGGTATCAAAGCTTCAGGCGTAAGCCTCTTCACATAGTCTAGAGAGCAGCCTAATCCCAAGAAGCGCAGAGCTTACACTATCCACGAGAGCACGGGACGCAAGATTCTTCATAGTGATTGGAGAACGGGACGCAGTTCGTGATATGCTCAAAAGATCATTGCAGACAGCAAGCGCGAAGAAGCAGAGAAACTGCAGAAGGACGCGACGTTTAAAGAATCTTGGAGAACACTCTACAGTCCACTAAAGAAGCGTGGAGACAACAGTCTGCTCAAAAGATCATTGGAAACATCACAAGACGTGGAGGCAGACCTGCGGAAGGAGAATCGAAGGACAAAGATTAAAGATCCGTGAGCTTTTAAAGAATTCGTGAAAGATTCACAAAATTCCTTCTTAAGAAGAAAGTCTTTGCAGATATAGCAAAAGACAAGCTCAACAGTCGTAAGATCGGCCCTGCAAATAGATCTGAGCCATTAATCAAGCTCAGAAAAGACGAGGAGCGCGTAGAAAAGGAGAATGTGTTTCTGTCGTTAGAGCAAGGTGAGAGAAACAACAGACGTCAGATCAAGAAAAGGTGCGCAAGCTTTAACCGCCAAAGTTTTTCGAAACTTCGCGTATTCGAAAATTTCGTGCAAAGATTGCAAAAGAAAGTGGACTTGCGAAGTCTCAAAGTCATTGGAACCGTCCATCATCAGGTTTGACAGGTGGCAACAGATCCGAAAATTCGAGGATTCAGACATCGAAAGAATTGCGGGAGAGCAATCTCAACTTCATAAAGCACGAAGTTGCGAAGTGGATCTTGACCGTCGATTGCGGGAGAGATCTGGACCGTTGAATGCGACGTTGGATCAACACTTCGCTGATTCGAAAATCGAAAAAGCCCGAGTTAAGAATTATGAAAACTCACGAGGTCCGAGTTTGCGAAATTGATCACAGTGGTTGAATTGCAGAGGATTGTGGACTGTTGATCTGAGGCAAGCGGAGTTCGGACTTCGAGGAAAGGGAGGTGAGTAGTCCTCCAACTTCACGAAACGCGAAGTCCAGATCCACGAAGTCCTGAAGTGCTCAGAAGATTGGCCCAAGGTCATAGTGAGCAGTCACATTGATAAAGGTTAAAGGAGGAGCTAGCACGTGCTAGCTTCTAGTTTGAGAGTTCGGAAGTCGGGAGAGTCAGGGTGACTCGCAGCAGAATACCAGAGGTCCGAGGTTGAGAAGCACCTTTTGGATAGGCTTGAGGTCATAGCTAGTGGTCACGTGGAGAGGAACTTTGCGCCCGGTGCTAGTTCGCGCGAGTGAGGTTTCACAAAAGGACATGTGGAATTGTTTCGTGGAAGAGCTACTCCAACTCAGAGAGAAAGCCCGAAGCGTCTGGTTTTTTTTTTCAGCCCATGGTCACATGAGAAATTAAACTTCAATTTTTTTTTGCTCTCGAGCAAACTCAAAAATCCCTATTTAGCCATTAGAGGGGCTACAATTGCTACAGTTGCAAAAGAATAGAGCTCAGAGCTCTGAATCAACAAATTTTTCTCTCGGATAGACGGATCCAACCATCTCGAAGCTAAAGAAGTGGTCTACCCCGCGTTTTCGGTCCAAAGTCACTGAAAGAACTTCGAAGACCTGGTTTTATGCGCAGGAAACAGGTAAACACAAAATCTACTAACAATTTTTTTTGTTAATGTTTTTTTTAAAAAGATGGCCACATCTAGCAATTTAGGACCAACTCAAGGTCCGATTCTTCTTGGAAAGAATTATGAGTTTTGGTCTCTTCAAATGAGATCCTTCTTGCAAGCACAAGAGTGATGGGATCCAGTGGATCTTGGATATGTGGAACCAGATCCAACATACCTTGCTGCCATGACTAACCAATAGAGAACTGCTCAGGAAACATAGAGGAACAAAGAGAATAAAGAAAAAATTTGGATTCAAAATTTAGTGGATGACTCGATTTTCTCAAAAATCACAAGCATTGTTACTTCAAAACAGGCATGGGACATCCTTAAATCAGCCTACCAAGGAAATGACCGGGTCAAAATAGTCAAACTGTAGACCTTGAGGATGCATTTCGAGACTTTAAAAATGACAGAGTCTAAAAATGTTTATAAGTTTATGACCAGAGTCATGGGAATCGTAAACCAGATTAGATTGACTTGTGAAGCCATCCCTGATCAAGGAATTGTTGAGAAAGTCCTCAGAAGTTTACCAAAGAAATTCAAAATGGTTGTTACAGCTATCCTTGAATCCAAAGATCTTTCAAATATTTCAACAGATGAATTAATGAGTTCTCTATTGACACATGAGACTAGACTTCATATAGCAGATGAGTCAACAACCAATGCCTTCAAGACTCAATTCTCCTTCAGCAGAGGGAGAGGAAGAGGAAAAGGCATAGGTCACTGAGGAAGAGGGAGTAGTTTGAATAACCAACACTCAAGTGAAGGTCAGAGACAACATAACCCGAATCAAAATTTCCAAGGTCACAGACAACAAAACCAGAATCAGAATTGCCAGCCTCAAAGAGGCAGAGGGAGAAGATCAAATGACAAATCAAGCATACAATGCTATTACTGCAAAAAGTATGAGCACTATGAATCTGAATGCAGGAAGAAGCAATCAGATCAGCTCTCAGGCAGAGCACATATCTCACATCATGAAGGAGAAACCTTAGATGGTATGTTCCTCTCATGCCACAAGACTGAAGAATAACCTAAAGATATTTGGTTGCTCGATAGTGGATGCAACAATCACATGACAGGTAACAAATATTTACTTCCATGCATCGATTCTTCAATTTCATCTAATATTACACTTAGCAATGATTCTTTAGTCAAAGTTCAAGGAAAATGAAATGTACCTATTCTTACTAAACAAAATGTAAAGAAAGACATACATAATGTCTATCATGTTTCAAATCTGACACATAATCTGTTAAGTGTAGGACAACTAATTGAACATGGCTATAAGGTACTTTTTGAATGAGCATCATGTAGGATACATGATAAAACCCCCAGCAGAAAATTGATTTATGAAATCCATATGACTCAGAATAGGATGTTTCCCCTGACCCTCAGAACTACAAATCTGATCCAATCATATGCACAAAGTGCATCCACCCCGAATGAAACTATGGTTTGGCATACAAGATTTGGACATCTACCCTTTCAGAGTCTTAAGTCTTCTACATAAGCACTCCATGGTCAAAGGTCTCCCTGTTTTCAAAGAGGAAAATCCCCCGTGTGAGTCTTGCATACTTGGACAACATAAGAGAACTAGTTTTCCACAGTCCTCAACTCAAGCCAAACAACACCTAGAACTGGTTCACACTGACCTATGTGGACCAATGCAAACAGAGTCAATAGGTGGTATCTTTTATTTTCTAATGTTTATTGATGACTTTAGTAGGAAAATTTGGATCTATTTTCTCAGACACAAGTCTGAAACTTTTGCAAAGTTCAAAGAATTCAAAGCAGAAGCTGAAAAACAGAGTGGCAAATATGTAAAAGCACTCAGGTCATATGGAGGAGGATAATATAGCTCCAAAGAATTTGCAAATTTCTGCAAATCACAAGGCATCATCATGCAAACTACAACCATGTATACTCCAGAGAAAAATGGAGTGGCTGAAAAGAAAAATCAGACAATAATGAACATGGCAAGAAGCCTACTCAAAGAGAAATGTCTGTCAAATACATTTTGGGCTGAAGCAGTAGCATGCTCAGCCTATCTCCTAAATAGATCTCCAACCACCAGTCTCAAGATGAAGGTCCCTCAAGAAGCATGGAGTGGGACAAAGATAAATGTTTCTCATCTCAGGACATTTGGATGCATAGCATACGCTCACATACCTTCCAAATTAAGGAAGAAACTGGATGATAGAAGTGAGAAATGCATCTTTACAGGCTACAACGAAACATCAAAAGCATATAGGCTCTACAATCCAATCTCAAAGAAATTGATTCTTAGCAGAGATGTAAAATTTCTAGAAAATCAACTTTGGAACGAGTTTGAAAAACAACCAATGGACAGTCAAAATCCATTGCTTCCCATTCCTGAAAATGTAGAAAACTCAGGACAACCAATACCTCCGCCTGCCCTTCCAAGGCTGCAGGTACAAGGACATTCTGAAAATTCTCAGGATAACTCAACTTCAAGCAGAGATTCATCCTCTGAACTTCAAAATCAGAGAACTCAAAGTTTGAGAGAAATCCATCAACATTTGGATGACATTGAACAACACAATATTTTTTCCTTAATGTCATGTCAACCTACATATTTTAAAGAGGCAGCTAAAGATCCACATTGGGTTCAAGCCATGAACCAAGAGATTGACTCCATTGAGAAGAACAAGACATGGGATCTTGTTGATTTTCCCAGACACAAGAAAAGTATTGGTGTCAAGTGGCTTTACAAAACTAAACTCAATGTAAAGGGGCATATTGAAAAACACAAGGAAAGACTTGTTGCCAAAGGATTCTCACAACAACCAGGTATTGATTATGGTGAAACTTTTGCTCGAGTAGCAAGGTTGGACACTGTAAGGACTCTCTTAGCCATAGAAACTCAACACAAATGGCAAGTATACCAGATGGATGTCGAGTCATCTTTCTTGAATGATTTCTTATAAGAAGACGTTTATGTCGATCAACCACCTGGATTTGAAGTCAAAGAGCAGCCAGCCAAAGTGTATCAGTTGAAGAAAGCCTTGTATGGCTTAAATAAAGCTCCAAGAGCTTGGTACATGTAACACCCTGTTTCCCCCAGCTTGTAAAAATAACTGGACTGGCCAAGAACTGTGGCAAACTAAGAAATGTGAATATGTGATGTGAATGGACCTTGTGGAAAAGGTCGATGAATGTGAATAATATTATGAATTTATATTGCAGGACTGCTGAGAGGGGATATGCTGAAAAAGAGACCATGATGGCTGCAGAAAGGCGGTGGAAGGCACCTGGAAAGGTGGCGTTAACTTCCACCGAAAAACAATACCGTATTTGGACTTCACTGGCCCAGAGAACCAAAAGCGGCTCGCTGGCCCCGAATTAAATGTCTCACAGGCTGGTAGGTAGATGGCTCCTTAGGAATTAATGAGGGATGGGGAGGTGAACCACCCATCCGTCGAGCCATCAGGCCTGAACAGCGTGAGGAAAATCACGCCACACGCAACCTCGCAAGAGGATAAGGCATGGGGGAGAAGCGATTGGGGGCAGACGCGAGGGGAGAAAGAGAACTCTGGCGATATGCAGAGTGAGTGATAGCAGAGGGGAAGGAGAGTAACCTTCGCTCTTGGTCATTGGAAAACAGAGACGCAGTCTCACAACATCGTGGTCTCAGCTTGGGGGTGGCTAGTGGTAAATCCGCTGGGAGTCGCTGAGCCTACGGTTGGGTGGAAACGAGCACCCCTCTCAGCAGTTGTATAACCCCTGGTGTTACTTTCTAATAAGTGTTTTTCCCTTCGCATCTTGAAATATATGTATTCTGACAATTATGCTCATAAGCTGTGAAATTTTGAATAATTTCAGTATAAGAATGTCTGTATGATATTTTGATCAGTACTGGTAGTTGTATGTTTATAATGGAAAGACTACGTATGGCTTATGTTCTCATAAATCATTATTTATATGCATACTGATCTAATTCAGACTTCACGCCTGGTTCTCAGGAGAGAGATACCCTTATCTGCCTCAGATAGTACCCTGAGTAAACCTCCCCATAGAGATACTCTTCTTGAAAATCCCATCAAGAGCCTGGAAGGAGGACGTGAAGGCGCAAGGCCTTAAGAAATCCCTGATAAGTATTGAATCGACGGACGAGATCCCGTCAGGAGATCTGTGGTCACTCATGACCGTCAGATAAGAAGAAGAAGCTGGAAATTTAAGTGCCTTAAACTTGATAGGTGTTGATCGACGGACGAGATTCCGTTGGGAAATCTGTGGTCACTCATGACTGTTAGATTTGGTAGGAGAAAGTAGGATGTCAAGTGCCTTACCCCTGTGACTTTATGTGTCTTCATGGGTAGCGAAGAGGTCGGGACCGTAGATCCCCAAGGTCCATGAGAGCATCCAGACCGTTGATCTTTCCACGTCCAGGGAGTCGTGGGAGAGCACACAAGTTAGGAACCTGTCTGAGCCGTCAGATCTTGGCTGGAAAACCCAACAGTTGTTGGATCTGTCAGGAGATACCCGAGGGTTAAACCCCCAATGAATAGGGGCGAAAGCCCCGAAATAGATCTGGACTATCCGAGTAACGGAGGCCACGCACCAAGAGATTTTCCACTTCGGGAAATCGGGAGTCGAGAACTCGGGAGTTCTGGTGACGAAAGATCGGGGCATTCCATAGTAGAAACCCCGAAGTAGATTCGGGTCGTCCGATTAAAGGAGGCCACGTGTCATGAGATTTCCCATTTTGGGAAATCAGGAATCGAGAACTCGGGAGTTCTGGTGACTAGAGATCGGGATGTTCCATGGTGGAAACCCCGAAGCAGTCATAGACCGACCGATTTCGGGAGGCTACGTGTCAAGAGATTACCCGTTTCGAGAAATCGGGGATCGGGGATTCGGGAGTCCCGTTGACAAGAGGTCGGGCTCTCGCCTTGATAAATCCCAATGGAAGAGAGACTGTGGTCATATGGGAAGAGGTCATATTGACCAAGGCATAACCCAAGTGGCTAATCACTGATTGAGGCTCATTCGGCACTTCGACGTTTTGGCATTCGGTATACCGAAGGGCATGTTCCCCTGTGCTCTCAAACCCTGAAATCCATACTTATAAACATCGAGATGTTAGCATGTGGTTAGGCTCCGATGAACGAACAAGATCCTCTCAGAGGATCCAAGGTCTGGGATGACCGTGAGATGTGAGGAAGAGATGTCGGCTTTAAGCTAGGGCACGAATGCCTATTAGGGTAAGTAGCGAGCAGATCTGGATGGCCAGAGTCCACCCGCCCAGATCTACCGCTGAGGCTTCATTCTGGAGCCCCCTTGCTGTTCTACCTTTAGCGGTGATGGGGGGTCTGGAATCGAACGTGCAACTCTTGAACGGTCAAGATTTATTCGCCTAATGACATTCAGGCAAATTCCAGACCCCCCTTGCCATTCTTCCTTTAATTGGGGGCGGGGGTCTGGAGTGGTGTGGCATGTGAAGTGGGACCCGCCTCTTGTCACGTCACCCTCCGAGTCGTGTTTCCCCTCTCGCTACCTGTACTCTACTCAACCGCGCGACAGGGCCGTTCCTATTGGCCATTTGCTAACCCTGTAGGGATTCGTCCCTATTGGCCAGTCACTAGCCCTATTGGGGTTCGACGGTTGCAGAGTCGAACGATTTGACATTCCTGTAGCGTCGAGGCGCGAATACAAAGAGGTGCCATGATTATTTGACCTGTGATCATGACGCGCGATCACATGGGAGTAGAGAGAGAGAGAGAGAGAGAGAACTAGCTTACGCTAGGCCTCCGTAGATATTTCTGGGGCTCTGATTCTGTAGAAATCAACGAAAACATGATTATGGTAGTGGGTGTGTTACAAATTGGTATTAGAGCATGGTTACAACACTTGGCCTGCTTGGGCTCAGGCATGAGCCGCGTAAGAAGATATTGTTATCTGCGTTTTCTCCTTAAGAAGAAGGATTGTAGAATGAAACTCTAATCTGGGAATTTTTTTTCTGTAACCCCTCTGTTAAAATAATAACTACTCTTCTAGGAGTATGGATGCACTGATCATTATCATTGATAAGATCCGAGTGAAAATGACAGAGGTGGAATAAATTGTGCCATAAAGTTGCACGAGCCAGACAAGGGACATGAACTGTGTTGTCCTGTTTTAGTGTTACGATGGCTACCTACTAAAGTAGATAGAGTCTCTTGCAATTGAGATGGCTGGATAGATAAGGATTAAGACCCAAATGAAAAACCCCTGTTATATGAGTATACATGTGAAAATATGAATTATGTACTAGGTATAAATAAATATAAATATTGACTAACAACCAGCGTTTGTCTTTTCACCCAAGTGGATGATCAGCGGCGGGAATTTATAGACGCAGAAAATGGTGACTCACCAAGAGATGGGAGAAGGCTCCCACAATAGAGACGAAGAGTCTGATGAAAGAATAGAAATAGGGACCCCTCCAGATCTAGCTGAGACTATGAGGAGTCTCATGGTCGAATTGCAAAGCTGCAAGGCCGACAATGAAAGGATGATGAAAGAACAAGAAAAGCAAACTGAAATCAATGTAGTTTTACTGTAGATATTATCCGACCTACAACGAAAAATGAAGCATGAACCTGAGATGAAGAAACATGGTCATATCAGTGGCCATACTAAGAGGAGCACCTCAAGGAAGGTCCACCCCAGAGGTAAAGGACCAGTGCCAGACGATTCCTCTGAGAAGGAAGCTGGCGATTCAGAAGGCTCTTCCAGCAGCAAGAACGGTTCCTATTCTCGAAGAAAATAGAAGAAGCAAAAGACTTCCAAGGGTCATAAATTTGAGGAATTTAGAAAGGCCAAACCTCCCTCCTTCAACGGTGAGATAAAGAAGGGAGAGGAAGCAGAGGCCTGGCTACTTGGACTGAAAGAAATATTTCAGAGTCCATGATTTTTCAGAGAATTTGAAGGCCCGAGTGGCCACTTTCAATCTGAACGGAAAAACTTCCATATGGTGGGAAGATCTTAAGAATGTGAAAGGAGTCCATGAGGAGGACTTGTCTTGGAAACAGTTTGAGAAATACTTCCGGAAGAAGTATTTGTCGGAAAAATATTTCGACGAGAAGGCTAAAGAGTTTTATGAACTCAAACTGGGGCAACTCACTATAGAGGAGTATGTCAACAAATTCCTCGACTTGTTGAGGTATGTCCTTTATATAAAAGTAGAAAAGGCAAAGGTGCAACACTTTATCAGCGGGCTACCCAAGGAATACCAGAACATAATTGAATTTGATGAGCCAAAGACCTTAGAAGACACTATTCGAAAGGCAACATATTGTCATGAACAATATGGACATCGGGCAGAGTCTCATGGAGACTGGAAACAGAAGAGTGGTTCAAGATTTCAGAAAAAGGGGATCAAATCCTCAGGATTTAAGAACTACAAGAAGAACCCCAGAATGAACTTTCCAGCCTGGAGTGTACTCCAACAGAACTTTCCCTCATCGGGCGGAAATAAAACTTCTGGATCTATACCAGTAAAGACTGATAACCCAAAGAGAGAACCTCTGAAATGTTGGGGTTGCGGAGAAGAGCATCTCCTGAGAGACTGTCCACATCGACAGCAGAACAGTCGAAAAGTTTATAACATTCAGAAAGATACCACAGTCAATGATGTGGCAAGGAGTGTGTCGTAGATTTATGCAGCCTTGGATAATAACCAAGCTGACCACCAAGCTTCAGTGGTGGAAATAGAAGGTATGATTTTCAACCATCTGGTGTCTGTTTTGATTGACTCTGGTTCAAATTTGAGTTATATACCCCCTAAAGCTGTTGATAAGTGTAAACTAAAGCCACAAAAACAAACCAAGCCATGGTTGGTACAGTTAGCCACCGACACCAAAAGAAGGGTAGCAGAGGTCATACCAGCATGCCAATTAATGTTGGGTGAATTCCCCACCCAAGCAACCCTTAACATATTACCCCTGGGATCATACGATCTGTTGATTGGTATGGACTGGCTGGCCGCCCATAAAGCTAGATTGGACTGTTACCATAAAACCTTAGAATGTGTGAGCAAAGAAGGAAAAAGGATAACCCTTCAAGGGATCTGAAAACCTGTCTCGGTGAGGCAAATATCAGCCCTGCAAATGAGAAAGTATTGCCGAAAGGGATGTCCCCTATATGCAATACAGGTGTTGGAAACCCTAGAAGGTGACAAACCCAGCCTTGAAGACCATCCTACCCTGGGAGAATACAGAGATATGTTTTCGGAAGAGGTACCGGGTCTACCTCCGAGAAGAGACATTGAATTCTCGATAGAACTTGCACCAGGAGCGGTGCCGGTGTCTAGGACACCCTACCGGATGAGCACACCTGAGTTAGTTGAACTCAAATTGCAATTGAAAGAAATGATGGATAAAGGGTATATTCGACCTAGTGTGTCCCCATGGGGAGCACCAGTCCTGTTTGTGAAAAAGAAAGATGGCACCCTTAGACTGTGTAT
>ML812548.1:42971-100175 GCA_009831015.1 Picea engelmannii
TGACATATGAAGGATTAGTAAGATTCGCCAAGGTTTCTACATTTTAAAATAAATTTCCATCCTTAAAATCATCCCTGCTTGACACCATGAAAGAACATTTGTCACAATCCCTAGTCAATGTGGAGGAGAAATATATCATATGAGGGTCAAAATACTATATGCACATGAATTATTCATGATTATTCATAAAAATGAAATTAATTTAGTGTGAGAATCCACCTCACATTTAATTTCCTAATCCCAAGGAGAATTTGAGAGTCTCATGGATGGTTGAGAGATGTTCTCAAACCAAAATCCTAATTTGGTGGATCTTGAGAGATATTTCCTCCTTAAAATCCCATTTTAGTGGATCTAGTGAGTGATCTTCTCCATGGTGGTTAAGCCTCCAAATCCTATATAATGAGGGATTTCCATGATGAAAGGGAGACAGACAGAGATATCAAACTTATGATCGATTCATGTGAGGGTCTAGGCGAGAAGAGTTTGGAGGAGTTGAAATTGACATCATTCATGGTTTGTAAGTTTTCTTGGTTCTCATTTAATATACTTGGCCTATTTCCTTCAAGTGTATGTTTATATGTGGTTTTATATGTTTGACTTAATTTACATAGATGAATTTGGTTTGTCTAATCCATTAGAGTAGGAGATATTCGTTTGTTTCTCGTTGTTCATTGTAGGTACCTTTTTGTGTCGAGAGTAAAGATCAAGCTCACAGATTGGAGCAGCTTGGAAAAACTTCAAAAAAAGGTGCACCATACTTCCCCTCCTTCTCTCTTTTTTGATGGAAAAAATAAAGTTATAGGAATGGTAGTGTCCAAATGTAATTTTCTATCTTGGTATAGGGGTCTGTAATCCAAGGGAAAGTTTACATGTCCGTAGGAGAATATTTCTGTAACAGAAATTTACAATTCCATTGGGGAAGGACATTGACTTGTCTTTCCTTGGATCATCTGAGATTTTTCCCACCTTTATATCTTGTTTGTTGTTTCGTTCTGATATTCCCTCTCTCTTCTTCAGTGAAGATATCACAGAGTCTTTGAAAAAGTTTTCTGAGTTTTTTTCCTTATCTTTCAGTTTTTGGGAAGGGTAGCGCTCCTCTATTGTGTACACCATGGCACTAATCTAGGATCAATGCTCCTTGTAGTGTATACCAGAGTGCTGGTGCACTCTCTCCCTTTGGAAATAAGAGTGTTGATATCCTTTTATAGGGTTTTCTACTCCTTTCTACTTTCTCTTTTCTCAGTATGATCCTGAGGGGTTTTTTCTCAGAGTCCCTTGATTATATTTGACTTTGTTTTGCTAAGAGTTTGACATTTATCACTCATTTATGTTTATCCTTTGAGTTTGAAAATTTTCTCTTAGTTGTGGTCCCCTTGGGTTAACAGGGTCTCTTGGTTCTTTCTACCTTTGAGTTTGTCTAATCTTCATCTCGTAAAGATTTCAGATTGCTTAGTTGTTTTGGTCTGTTCATCAACTAGGGTTTGCAAAGGTTGCTTGGTATTGAGCCTTCTTGTCTTCATTTGAAACATCTCTCTTTTCTGGATGATTAGGACTCTTATGAAAACCTATCTTGATTTATGTTTCTTGTTTCTCATCATTTGAGGATTTTCATGAGTGTTTTTCTTCTTTCTCTTTTAGATCATTGAGTTCTTGATTGACCGGGTTATCCTTTACTTGTTTTTTATCAATTATCATCAATTTGAGTGCACTTTGTTTGATTTCTTTTTTCCTCATAGTTCTTTGTATTAAACTTATATCTCTTTCATTTGAAAGTTAAGAAGAGAAAAGTTTGCATATCTCTTTGCATAGTTAATCAAACGAAGAAATTTTGCATTCATTAGGAAATTTATTTTGGTTCATGATTTCGAAAAAGAGCTAGTTTTGCATGTGAATTTTGGTTTTTGGAAACATTTGCTTGATATTTTGGCATCGTATTGATCCTAGAAATTTAAATTTGCATAATTTCGAGTGCTTACTTGTGTTAGGAAGAATAGAACTCTTCTCCTTCCCGTACATAGAATTCATCAAAAGAAAGAACTGCATATCATTATTTTTCATTCTATTGGAGTCGAGTCTCTTACACATCATCAGTTTCATCTCCGTAAAACCCTTTGAATTAAAATCCATTAAAATCAACCACACATAAATAAAATCAACTAGAATTTTTTTTGGTTTTGGCACACTGACAATAGCTTAGTATTAGGGATTTTGGACTAGGTGAAGTGAGTAAATTGTCCAAGACTACTAAACATACTATAGAGCACTAAAGAGTGCATAAATCCAAATTTTGTATAAGCATAGCCGAGAACCCCTTCTCACACAGGGGCTAAACACGAGGTCGTGTGTGGGAGAGAAGCAGAGATTACCCCTCCAAATATTAACCAATCGTAGTAGACATATCATGTATTGGAGGTTGTTCTTGAGAAACCACTAGTTTCATTTGGTCTTTGATCAGAATCTGGACCAGGGGTCAAAATTTAGCCCCAAAATCAAAGTGTTCAGAATCACTTCAAAACGGATAGGTGCGTAGGCCTTGTCCTCACGAACCCAACGCACTTTGAACTAACTCAAACGAACATTGGATGAGTGAGATATCACATTCTATCCATTTTTCCAAACATGCAAAAAATGTTTGACTGTACAGTCCGTACAATACGTACAGGATGACGTGGCAGGGTATGGACCCACACGTGTCAGCTGAGCTGGAAAAGATGACGTGGCAAGTGCTAAGTCGACAAGATAAAGTGGCAAGTGATGATTTTACAGATGCATGGGTGAATGAGTTTGAGACACGTGGCATTTTTATTAGCCAATTGGGTGGTGCCACATGGCCCAGGCATGGGCTGCCACGTGTCACCTTGATGTTTTGGTGTAAAAGTAATGTGGAGTCCGTGGGAGTCAAACCTTAGACCTTTGCATGGTGCAAATCTTTGGCAACGGTTGCCCAGCCGGTGCGCCCACATAATAGTTCTTACCATTATACTTTCCCATTTTTATTTAAGTTTGCGTTTGGTGTAGTTTGGGGTGGGGTTTGGGCTGGGGCTTAGCGCCAGCCCCTGATTATATATGCATTCCCACATGACTACGCCATGAACTTTGAGAGAGAGTCCAAAAACCGTTCAAACGGATCTGTCCACATGCCGACACTTGTCAGCACAGGAACCTTGACCGAGTTCGAATCTCACCTAGGAGCTTGACACTTGTCACAACCACGGGCAGTTGCAATGGGTGCCACAATTTGTGTAGGACATGGTCACATTGGAACCCACACGTCCAACATCTTCGTCGGTTTAGGGGCTAGGTCCCCTAACTGTGAGACAAATTTGCATGATTTGTGGAAATGGGCGCGTGTTCAAGGTTTAGGCACGGGAAACACCTAGGAGCTAGGTTACTCACACAAGAGGTGTGAATTGGAGAACCAGAGACAACAAGCTTGAAGGAGAAAATTGTAGGAGGCTTATCTTCTTCATTTTTTGGCCAAATGAGGTGCCGAAAAAGCCCAGCTAGGGGTTTTTGGATGTTTTGAATCCATTGGTACATGTGTCAAAGGCATTTGGAGACTTCTATTGCGGGACGTGCTACAGGGAAGTTTCAGAGAGCTCTAGGGAGCTTAGGGCCACCATTGAAGGAGGCCATGCTCAAATGAGCCAAAGTTCATTTTCAGTGACTAAATAGTCATTCTTGACTAATTGATATGCTCTGAACTCATTGGAATAGGTTGGAGAGGCATTTGAGGACTTTTACATGTGTTTTTTCCACAAGGAAGCTCGGGAAAGCTCAAGGCCACCATTAGAAGAGGTCATGCCCAAATGCGCCATGGTTTGTTTTCAGAGATCTAATAGTCATTTTTGGGGTTTTTATGTATTCTGAACCCAATGATATAGTCAGTAAATCCATTGGAGTTGAGAAGCAGCTTTTAAAATAACTTTAGACAATATAATCCCATAGAGCCTAGTCCATTGATGGAGGCTCAAGGAGATGTAGCCTAGTTGGGGGTGAACTCCTTTATCATGTTGTTATTGTTGTGAGTTTTGCTAGTTATTATTTGCTGCAACTTATGTTTGCTGTTGTATTTATTTAGAAAACATATTTAACCTTTCAAAAACCTCATACATAAACACCTAAGAGAAGTCTAAACTTGACACATAAATCCTCTTGCACAACTAAGACATTGAGCAAGGTCTTGAAGTTTATTTTAATGGAGTAGAGGGTGCTTGCATAGCAAAACAAGTCAGCCCCCTATTTTTAGATCAGGTGGTATCAGAGCATATTTTTTCTCATGTGATTGCCATTGATAGCTAGAGATTTCGTTGTTGGTATTATTGTGCAAGTTTTGTGTTGAAGTTTGATATCTTGCAATGATGGAGGAAGCTTCAAACAATGAGAGTTCTCATACATATTCATTATCCAAGTTCTTTGACAAAGAGATGTTGAAGGCATTTGTAACCATGAGAGATATGGTGCAATAGATGTGGGAAGATAGGAAGGAGAGCATTGTCCTTTAAGAGCAGTTGATGTCCATGAAGGAGGAAAAGAACCAGCTTCTTGAAAAGTTGCATGAGATGGAGACTCAAATCCATGAGGCAAAGGAAACCCTTACCAAGTACATGCATGAACATGAGGTATGTAATGCTAGTTTTTCTTCAAATTCCTCTCAAGATCAATGTTTTGGTGTTTTTGAAAATCACACTAGAGGAACAGGGTCCAAGTTATTGTTAAAATTGGGCTACAAAGGTAGAGGGTTAGGCAAACATTCACAAGGCATTGTTCAGCCTATTGTTGTTGAGGAGACGCCCAAGTATTGGGGTCATGGATATGAACAAAAATATGGAGCATATTCCAAAGTTGAGGAGACAAGGGAAACAGTTCTAAGAACAAATTTTGTTCCAAGTTCAATCCCTCAAGCATGCAAAGTGTGTGTTCAAGATGAATGAAAACTTGTGAAACAAGAGAGTTGTGAAATCCATGAGGACAAGAACATTTTTGTTGGTCTTTAAAAGAGAGCTAGTAACTCTTCAAATTCACCTCCTCAAGAAGGAGATAAAAGTGAATGTTCAAGGACTTTTGTTGCAAGTTCAATCCCTCAAGCATGCAAAGTGTGTGTTCAAGATGAATGAAAATATGTGAAACAAGAGAGTTGTGACAGCCATGAGGACAAGAACAATGTTTTTGGTATTCAAAAGAGAGCTAGTAACTCTTCAAATTCACCTCCTCAAGAAGGTGATAAAGGTGAATGTTCAAGGACTTTTGTTGCAAGTTCAATCCCTCAAGCATGCAAAGTGTGTGTTCAAGATGAATGCAAATGTGTGAAACAAGAGAGTTGTGACAACCATGAGGACAAGAAGAATGTTGTTGGTCTTCAAAAGAGAGCTAGTAACTCTTCAAATTCACCTCCTCAAGAAGGCGATAAAGGTGAATGTTCAAGGTATATTTCTGCCTGTAATTCAACTGATTTTGATTATGTTGAGCATGGTAAATTTTCATGTAAAAATGGAAGAAAAATTCCATGTACATATTGTGGTTTAGATAATCATCATGTTTCAAGATGTTGGAAAAGATTGACCACATTCAGGAAACTTTCCAAGAAAAGGAAACTTGAAAAGAAGATGCAAAAGATTTGCACTCACCGCTAGAAGAGGGGTCATCTCATTGACCAATGTTGGACATTGCATCCAACCACCCATTTGCAACACAAGAAGAAGATGGATAAAGAGACTGGCAAGAATGGAAGAGTAGATTCCATCATCGATGTGAGTCAAGATGATTCACAAGAAGATGATTTTCAGCAGAATAAGTCACCATTGAATTGGCTTGGTAAGAAATGGTTAGATTTCTTGAACAAGTAAGGCTTGCATTTCTTTGTTTGTAGATGCATATTTCAGCCTCATGTATTCTGTTGAAAGTATGACAAGTTGCAGTAGTTTATCATAACTTGTATGATGCAAGTTTTCATGTGAATGCAATTCTATTGAAGGCATTCTTGTTGTTGCACAACTTCGCTAGGAGGGTGTAAAAGATGGGTATGATACTCACTTATTGAAGCCATATATCTTTTTCATTTTCAGCTCTTATGTATCCACATGTTTTTGGGTTTATGTACTTATGTTTGTACTTGAAGGAGATTTGAAGAGCTATGCACATGCATGTGATTTTGTATGTGTGTAAGCAGTGAACTTCATGATAGTTCATTATGAGTGACTCATGATTGTTACATGGTTGTGTATCATGAATGTCGACTTTTGGAGTGTTGATATGTTTCAAATGAGTCTCAACTTGTGTCGATGTTGTCATGACAACAATGTTGTGTTGATCATGTTTTTCAACTTATTTCTAGTCGATGGTGTTGTCAGCGTGTAAGTCGATATTGAGTACACCAAGATGCAGGAAAATTCCATGTACTTTGATGATGTACAAGATGCGACAATTATTTCTTGAAGAGCAAAAGAGTTGGTTGGCATCATTTTCCTTTTTCTATAAAGTTTGTTTTCAAGATTGATGGTTTTCTTGGATTGTGACAAGATGTCGTAGGAAAGCATTTTGTAGCCATTGTAGAACGGATAGTGTTGATGCCAAAGAGTTCACAAGAGGGACTTGATTCTCAGTGGGAGGGATGACAACTTTCCAATCACAAAGAGAACAGTGGGTCAGTAGCAGCCAAAGAACAGTGGTTGAGGGACATAGCTAATTGTAGTGCAAGGCATGTCAAGGTACCGAGGTGATTTCCAAAAAACCTTTTCAAGTAGAATCAGTTGATAGAAATTGGAAGAAGAAGAGTATTGAGGCTTAGACAGATAATCATCAGCTTTTGTGGGACCAAAATAATTTCAGTGGGAAGGAATGATCAGAATCTGGACTAGGGGTCAAAATTTAGCCCAAAAATCAAAGTGTTCAGAATCACTTCAAAACGGACATGTGCGTAGGCCTCATCCTCACGAACCCAACGCACTCTGAACAAGTTCAAATAGACATCAGATGAGTGAGATATCATGTTCTGTCCATTTTTCCAAACAGGCAAAAAAATTGCTGACTGTACAGTCCATACAGTCCGTACATGCTGGCGTGGTAGGTTATGGACCCACACGTGTCAACTAAGTTGGTAAAGCTAACGTGACAAGTGTTGAGTTGGCAAGATGAAGTGGCAAGTGATGGTTTGACAGATGCGTGGGCAAATGAGTTTGAGACACGTGGCATTTTTATTATCCAATTGGGTGGTGCCACGTGGCCCAGGCATGGGATGCCATGTGGCACCTTGATGTTTTGGTGTAAAAGTAATGTGGAGTCTGTGGGAGTCAAACCCCAGACCTCCGCATAGTGCAAATATTTGGCAAGGTTCACCCAGCCGACGTGCCAACATAATAGTTCTTACCATTATACTTTCCCGTTTTTATTTAAGTTTGTGTGTGGTGTAGTTTGGGGCGGGGTCCGGGCTGGGGCTTAGCCCCAACCCCAAGTTATATATGCGTTCCCACATGACCACGCCATGAACTTTGCGCGGGAGTCCAAAAACTGTTCAAATGGATCTGTCCACATGCCGACACTTGTCATCATGGGAACCTCGACTAAGTTTGAATCTCTCCTAGGAGATTGACACTTGTCATGACCACAAGCAGTTGCAATGGGTGCCACAATTTGTGCGGGACATGGTCACATTGGAACCCACGCGTCCAACACCTCTGCTAGTTTGGGGGCTAGGTCCCCTAACCATGCGACAAATTTGCATGATTTATGGAAATGGGCGTGTGTGCTGGGTTTAGGCACAGGAAACACCTAGGAGCTAGGTTACTCACATAGGAGGTGCGAATTGGTGAACCAGAGACAACAAGCTTGAAGGAGAAAATTGCAGGAGATCTATCTTCTTCATTTTTTGGCCAAATGAGGTTTCGAAAAAGCCTAGCTAGGGGTTTTTGGATGTTCTGAATCCATTGGTATAGGTGTCAAAGGCATTTGGAGACTTCTATTGCAGGATTTTCTATAGGGAAGTTTTAGAGAGCTCTAGGGAGCTTAGGGCCACCATTGAAGGAGGCCATGCTCATATGAGCCAAAGTCCATTTTCAGTGACTAAATAGACATTATTGACTAATTAATATGCTCTGAACTTACTGGAATAGGTTGCAGAGGAATTTGAGGACTTTTACAGGTGTTGTTTCCATAAGGAAGCTCAAGGCCACCAGTAGAAGAGGTCATGCCTAGATGATCCATGGTCTATTTTCAGAGATCTAATAGTCATTTTTGGGGATTTTATGTATTTTGAACCTAATGGTACAGTCAGTAAATCCATTGGAGTTGAGAAGCATCTTGTAAAAGAATTTTAGACAAAATAGTCCCATAGAGCCTAGTCCATTGATGGAGGCTCAAGGAGATGTAGCCTAGTTGGGGGTGAAGTCCTTTATCATGTTGTTATTGTTGTGAGTTTTGCTCGTTATTATTCGTTGCAAACTATGTTTGTTGTTGTATTTATTTAGACAACATATTTAACCTTTCAAAAACCTCACACATAAACACCTAAGAGAAGCCTAAACTTGACACATAAATCCTCTTGCACAACTAAGACATTGAGCAAGGTCCTGAAGTTTATTTTAATGGAGTAGAGGGTGCTTGCATAGAAAAACAAGTCAGCCCCCTATTTTCATATCAGTCTCGGTGCTTCATGAACTCTGAATCCGTTCAAGGTCCTCTGGAGTCCTACTGGTCCACTTTTATTTAGTTCTCTTGAAGAGCTTCAGACTTTGATATCATTCGCATACATTCAGTCCCTATTTTCAACTATAGCCGCTTTAAGGCTGACTGTGAGTTTGTAACCTTAGTGTCCTTTCCTAGGTAACTAGAGAGGTGATTGTGGGGGGATTCCCATGGTACCTAGGGCAGACATCATATCACACTATTAGTACCCCTGGAGGGTGATCCCGCGAAAGTGATGGTTGATTTCACCAAGAAGGGATGTTACATGGAAGTCAAGGTAATTGCTTCTCACTTATTCGTTGGCGGATTGATATCTCATCTTCAGAAGATCCTTAAATCTATTATTTCCTGGTTGATTGCTTTTAATTTTCATAGGAGTGTGTTTCTTTGTCTTTCATAGTCAGCTTTAGGATCATATATTTCACAGTATACAAGGTATGGAACCTAACACTCAGGAACCTCAAGACAATCTTTCTTACGAAGCTGTGATCGTAGATCACACTTCTGAAACCAGGAGCGTCGCTCTTGGAAGTAGCCAACACGTTGAATAACCAGTTACAACCTTCGTAGAAATCCTCACATCTTACGCAAATCAACTTTTTGATGATCCACTCATCCTACCACTCACTGATCCACCATCTACAAGATATTATGATGTATTTTCTTCTTACTATTTACCACCTGGTTCAACCACTACACCATCATTTGGCATGAACCCACTGATTTTTGGTTTTCCTGAAGGACTTGGGAATTCATCCTTTTACACAAATCCCATAGTTGATACTGCTGGTGATTATTCTCTACCAAAAACATTGGTAGCCCAGGTAACCCTGACTCAACCACTTGCACATTCATCTCCCTTCACACATGAGTCAAGTCATATCCTTGCTTCACTATTTCCGTACATGCACACACCAAGTGTCTTACTTGGACATTCCATAGATCAAATGACCAACAACCAAGTCCTTCACACAACCACGTTTACACAAGAAACTCATCCTCCATCTCATACATAGCAGATTAGTACACCCTACATTGGAGGTCAATCTTTAATGGGAAGCCAACCTTCAGCTGGGGGGAACCTTCAGTTGCAGGATTTTTTTTATTGGGGGGAACCTACATGGTTGAAAAATCAACAAGCCTAGGGGAAAGCCACTCATGTAAGCCGTTCTATACCTACTACCATTGGCATGCACCCTGGACATCCTTATCCAAGGGTTCTGAATCCTTTGTGGGATCGATCCAATCCGGCGGACATTCCTCTCCAAGGAACTATGCCCTATCAATATGTCAACTCCACGATTATGATGCAATAGTCCCTTCCACTTCCATACATCGGAGGGACATCAGGTCAATTTCAATACGTAGGTCCTTCCACTCTGTCATAGCATATGGGTGAAAAAACAAGACAACCACCTCACATGGGTGGACAACTAGGGAAACGACTATTTATGGGAGGACCATATAGTTTTGTCACCTTGCCACAACTTGGATATGGTCCTACTGGTGTTCCCACGCAATATGGTTATCACCAATATCAACAACCTAACCAAAAACTACTGTTCTTGACTAAATTAGATCTGCTAGATATGTCCCATTTAACCAATGATCCCATCCTTCATGCCCCGTTTTGGCCCACCATCCTTGTGAAATTACCATCCGACATACCGAAATTCAATGGAAAACCTAGGGAAGATCCTAATAATTATGTTATGGCTTTCCATTTATGGTGTTCTTCTAACTCTTTGGTGAACGATTCCTGTCGTCTTAGACTTTTTCAGAGAACACTTATAGGTGTGGCAGCCAAATGGTATATTAAATTGCCGCGTAACTCCTTTTTCAACTTTAAATCTCTTACCACGGTTTCCTGACGCGTTTTCATTTTCCTATACGATACGAGACTGGTAAAAATATTTTGACCTCACTCTGACAATCCTCTTCCACCCACATATCTGATCATATTCATGAGTGGAGGTGGCGAAGACGATTGATTAAGGCTCCCATTCTGGACCAAATCCTCGTGGATTTGTTTACAAAATTTTTCTTGCCTCCTATTTCCTGTGATGTTTCTATGGGAAACGTAGTTACCGAGGACCAGAGTCTCAATTGTGTGCAATGTTTGGATTTGGCTTACTCCCAGTCTGAAATACTTTATGATTTGATCCCTAATGCTCCTCACCCGTCAAACGATCCTCCAAAACCTACACTGGAACCTAGTTCTGTTCCAAACACCACAACTACTTCCACTCCTACTTAAACCTCCAAGGTGAATGTGGTTCAATCCACTTCGTCTTAGAAGCTAGGAGGTAAGAAAAAAAAAGGGGAAATCCAAGAAAACTTCTAACGAGCAGGATAATCCTATGTCCGTTGATACTCAATTGATAAGGAATTTTAAATCTCCTTGTATGTTTTGTGAGGAAGGCCACTACATGAGATAATTCCCTCATCGTGAGGTTGTCACTAAATATCTGAAGGATACCTCCCAACCGGCTTTGAAACAACCTTTGGTTGCACAAAACCATGCCCCTCTGCAAGGGGGAAACGCAATTCATTCCCACAACGGGGATGCTTCCACAAGCGTCTCCGAGGTGTACATGTTTAAGATGGTTAATGTCACGACTCAAGAAAATAATTCTGACACTCCAAGTGATCAGACCCCTTTCATTTCGAATTAGATTACGTTTAATATGGAATTTCTCTAGGAGAGACTCTCACACCACCAAACCTTCCAAATTCAAATTTTGAGTGGTGGAAAGAACATCCATCGCACTATTTTGGATGAGGGAGCCTCCACTTATGTCATGCATTTGAATTTTTGGAAATATCTTGGTTTTTCTGAACTTACCTTGACTCCTATAACCTTGAAAGCATTTGATGGGCATGGTTTCCAACCTCACGAACTCTTGCAATATTTCATTGTGAAGTTGAAGGGTAAAACCATTTCGTTCGACATCGAAGTGGTCGACACACCCCTGGATTATAACTTGTTACTTGGTCGTAGTTGGTTTTATGTGATGTCTGCCATCGCATCTTCGGTGTTTTTCATATTACGATTTGCCCATCAAGTAAAATTTATCACTGTTGACCAACTTGAGTATATACAACTCCAGATCGCCACAACACTACAACGAATAATGTCCCTTTTCTAAGAGAAGGAGTGGGTATTCTTAAGCATTATGTTCCCATAACAGTGATTTGCTTGCTCGTTGCCACCACCCCAAGGGTTACCATATTAAATATGATTTCGACTCAAGTGCGACAATCCTTAGAATTATCTGATCCTTTGGAAGTACCTCCTCTCATCGAGCATAGTTCTTTTCCTATGCCAAGATCATTAAAAAATGAAATAGACGCTAACGAGCATAGTTCATTATCTCTGTCAAGATTGTTAAAAAATGAAACATACCCTCGTCCATTAAAATCAAGTCTCATTCTGGATCACTTGCTTGAACCTTATTTTCCTTTGTCTCGTGAAAATTTTCCCATTAGTAACTAGAAGCCCAAATGAGAAAATAAGAAGATTCGCCAGAGGAAATGATGCTTGGGGGGTAGGTCTCCAGCCTCTAGAAATCATGATGGAGAAAACCGCTAGCTTCTATCATGCAAGCTAGAGGAAAACAACCTCTTGAGAGACACACTGCTAGGAGTGATACTCATTTGAGGGTCGTCCCCATGGTGACATAGAAACTCTTTCCGAGAGAAAGATTAGTCTTTGTTCTTTCTCACGCTTATTAAAACATGAGAACATGTTACCGAGTATACTTTTATCTCTTTTTCAGACTCATAAAATCTATACGAAAAAATGAACTCTTTGGAGTCTCCTTTAAGCTCTTTTCAAACTCCCTAAACATGAAAATATTTCCGAGTGATCTTGCTTCTTTTCACACTCATTAAAAGGTTTGAAAGGGTGTCTTTCGAGTGGTATTTTATCTCTTTTTCAATCTTGTGAAACTAATTATGAAAAATGAACACTATAATCAAACATGATTAGAAGAGTTATACCCTTTATTGTTTTACACTTTTTTTGGGCTTGGGAGACTAAACTTAGGAAAAAGCCATCCATAGAGTCACCTTTAAGTTATTTTCAGACTCTCTAAACGTGAAAAACCATCAGATTTTACCTTCTCTTGGCTCGTAAAACTATACATCGAAGGACCTATTTGAGTCCAATCTCCAGGACCCATATGGTACCAAACCACTTCTTCCTAGGGTTCATTAAAAATACTCCAAAGGACTCATCCGAAGGATGAACTTATACCAAGCACCTGTTATCATCCTCAAGCTTGTTAAAAATAGAGAGGTACTCATCTATCTGGGTGGAGAAAAAATTGAAGGAAGTGGGTCAAGTTTTTTGGAATCCTTTATGGCAACTACTATCGCCCTTGAACATGACACATGTTTGTGTCTCGTCTTACAGTTGGGTAATCCACTTGTCTCTGTTTCGTACCAATTCCAAGTGTCTCCATACTTTTTAATCTATTCGAAGAGTTCTCTTATCTCCATCACATTACATCCTTGGTACTCATCGAGTCAATGTTTCCAAGTCAGTTGTCGTGCCTCATCATGTTCAAGGGAAGTTTCACTTCAAACCATCCATCTGCAGTATTACTAGTTACTAATTCCTATGTCAGCCCATACTCATTTAATTCACCATATTACATCACTTTCCTATGTTAGTTTCATTTCGATGATGGGGGATACATCAAGGCCCTCCTTCAACGAGTATTTTTCTATTGACTTCAACACATCATCCTGGAATTAGACTTAGAAACCAGTGTTAGAAAAACATGATCACAGAGCAATAAAATAAAACAAATGCGGAAATAAAACACAGAAGATACACAATACAATAGAGACAGAGATATATGTGGTTCACCCAGTGTGGGCTACGTCCACTAGATAAATTTCCAGGCCCTTCCTTTTTATTATCCAACAAAATGAAGGGATACAACCTACAACTCAACTGTTGTAACTTCCTCTTCTTCCTCTCACAGTATCCTCTCTTAGAATACAATAATCACACGCATACACAACTGTAATATACTTTTTAGATATCTAGAGAGGTAATGGGAGGCCCAGAGGGCCCATAGTGATAATAGTGGAGACCACTCAATGTAAGGTGGACTAGATCCACTATATTATTAAATAAGTCCCACTATGGTAGTTAGATATAATAAATGTAAGAGGACTTACCAGAAGGTTATACTTTTCGAAGGTTCCTTGTCTAGAATGTTCTTAGGTGATGGTAGCACTATATAAAGGGGTTCAAGCAATGTAATGGGATATGAAGAGAATTATTATATTCAGATATGAAGTTCATTAGGAGGTTTCCCCCTCAAAGAGGTAGTGCACATGAGAGGATCCCTTCCATAATAGGATTCATTGTATGGTGTTTCCCTACCTCAAGGGTTTTCTATAATAAAAGTGTGGTTTCTTCTATATTTCTCTCTATATATATTGTGTATTCAATATTTTTGGTGATTATATTTGTATATCTACTAAGGTACTTAACAATTGGTATCAAAGCACTTTCCTTGGCAAGATGTCTGGGCATTGTTTATTTTATTTTTGCATATTTGTTCGGAGAAGAAAAAGAGGGCCGCTACATTCTGGAAAATTTATGTATATTTATGTGCAACATTTGTAGAAACGAATTGTATATATGATTTTATCTAAGAAAAAAACCCAATTTAAAAAAAAAAAATCATTTTAAACGTAGTTCCGAAAGTCAAGATATTGACATTTTAAAATCTGCAATTTTTCAGGGTTTTTTCCGCAGACAACGAGACGATTTTTTGATTTCTGTAGCACCTGGAGGTCGAATTTGATAAAACAAATTACATATATGAGTTCCTCTTTAAAAAATAGTTGATTTCAAAAAACAAAATCACCCAAATCTGAGCTCTGGAATTGAAGATATCGCTGATTTAAAATCAATCATTTTTGGGGGTTTTTGTGATGGCAACAAGATTGTAGAGTTCACAACTTTGCACAAGGTGTTCATATTGCTACCAAATAAATTCCATCGGATATATTATTTTAATATTTTTCTTTTTGTACATTATATGTGGTGTTTCGAATGGATATGCACTCTCAACTCATGGAAATTCTACGAAAGGTTGAATCCCTCAAAGCCGATATGCATGACCACCTACAAGGCATCGAGGCTAGTCTACACAACCACACATAAAATTATCACAATATTGAATGGTTATTGGATATACTACAAGAGGAATATCTTATGGCAGAAATCAGGGATGAATATAATAAAGAATTATATGCTTGGTATGATTTTGAGGCCAATTGTGATGCTTGGTATATGGATAGTTCTCATCATTTGGATGAGAATCACTTTAATATTTTATTTGATGACTCTACTCCACCTTTTGTAGAGAACATCAATGTGACAAATCAAGAGCCAGTTATGATTACTAGTGTCCATCCTACATATTATATAGTGGTATTGTTCCTTCCAAATTTAGTTATGAGCATTTCCCACTATATGGATGGATCTTCTTATTTAGATCCACATGACAGGTGTTAGTCTTTGGAGCATCATTTTCAGTTGGTTATTGGGTTCTGATACCTTCTTCATGGAGTTCACATGAGCACTCGGAAATGGGATTTTGGTTTATAATGGTGGTTGGACTACTTCAACATGGTGTCTTTCATTTATACATGGGAACCTGGTTCTCTAGTCTACTTTAACACTATGGTCCACACTTATCCATGGGTCCCTGGTATATGGTTGTACACCCTCATAACAAGCGTTGAGGACAACGTTTTCATAAGGAGGATGGAATGTTAGGTATCTAGATTGGTAGTGGGGTGGCTGGAGGGCCCATAGTGATAATAGTGGAGGCCACTCAATGTAAGGTGGACTAGATCCACTATATTATTAAATAAGACCCACTATGGTAGTTATATATAATAAATGTAAGAGGACTTACTAGAAGGTTCTACTTCTAGAAGGTTCCTCCTCTAGAATGTTCTTAGGTGATGGTAGCACTATATAAAGGGGTTCAAGCAATGTAATGGGATATGAAGAGAGATATTTTATATGGAGCTAGAGTTCATTAGGAGGTTTCTCCCTTGAATAGGCAAGTGCAAATGAGAGGATCCCTTCCATAATAGGATCCATTGTATGGTGTTTCCCTACATCAAGAGTTTTCTATAATAAAAGCATGGTTTCTTCTATATTTCTCTCTAGATCTATTGTATATTCAATGTTTGTGGTGATTATATTCACATATATACTCAGGTATTTAACAATAATTCCCTCATAAAAGAGGTTTTCCTTCTAGGGAAAAAATCCCTAAAATAACTTCTACCTTCAGATCTGCGACCTTATAATGAATGGTCCAGATTGACTACAAAATTACAATATTTTACAAGGAAAATTTTCCTAATATTTTGCTTCGGGGGCGCTACCCCTGAATCATCCGCCAGGGGGGGGATACAAAAATGTTCTCCACCCCCCTGGCAATAGTTGTGGCGGGGAAATCCCCCCCACACCCCCTTATTAGGGAATGGGATCCAAGTGAGGTTGAAATAAACATATGAATCATGAAGATAACCAAGCTCCACAACCAACAACTAGTTAGTACCTTGGGACCTGCATGCCTCAATCATAGGCCTCCTTGATTTCAAAAACATGTTTACATCATTGATCTCTGATTGTATGATTCCACGAATGTTCAACCTCAACTCATTTATTCACATTCACTGGAATGTACTAGGGTACCTTGGGAGACATTGACATCATTGGTGATTTCCCTCGCACTTGTTAAAAATTTACCTCAATGATTAGTAATCAAGTGGTTTCTACCATGTTCAACATAAAATCATCTATTCACATGGCTAGATTCATATTGCATTGGGATTGGGACGAATACCCTGGGTTGAGAGTTCACTCTATTATCTTCTTTTCCCAGGCTGAGAAGGAGATCATTTGAGCATGTTGATATATTTAATGTTACATAGATCCACTTTGTATTGATCTGTCACTATGTTTCTTCATCTCGTAGCTCCATGGTGTATTTTTCATGGTTGTGATTAGTTCATGTCATGGAGGTATGGATCCACATTGTATCTCTGGTGGCCATATTCTTAGTCATTGTTTTCATGTATCTGCAGTGTATTGGTCAGTGTTTGTTCTTTGAGTCATCTCGTATTTTGAGAATAGGTATGCTTGCCTTGGAAATGGAACATATATTAATATTGTTTGATGATTGTTTGCAGATTATTCCAGGTTCTCCTACTCCATCACCCTTGCATTGAAGAATTTGTAAAGTGTTTCAGCTATCATTTTCTCTTCTGACCTCACACTTTAGTGGGCATCTGTTACACATCAAAATGCCACACTTAAGTATCTCACCCTAAGTGTCACAAGTGTCGTCAAGTTCCGTATGCACCTTGCTAAGTGTCGCATGCACTTTTATATGTGTTTCTATGTGTTTTCTCACCTTGACACCATGAAAGAACATTTGTCACAATCCCTAGTCAATGTAGAGGAGAAATATATCATATGAAGGTCAAAATACTATGTGCACATGAATTATTCATTATTATTCATAAAAAAAGATTAATTTAGTGTGAGAATCCACATCACATTTAGTTTCCTAATCTCAAGGAGAATTTGAGAGTCTCATGGATGGTTGAGAGATTTTATCAAACCAAAATCCTAATTTGGTGGATCTTGATAGATATTTTCTCCTTAAAATACTTGAGAGATATTTTCTCCCTAAAATCCTTGAGAGATATTTTCTCCCTAAAACTCTTGGAGATCCCATTTTAGTGGATCTAGTGAGTGATCTTCTCCATGGTGGTTAAGCCTGAAAATCCTATATAATGAGGGATTTCCATGGTGAAAGGGAGACATATGGATATATCAAACTTATGATCTTGGGATTCATGTGAGGGTCTGGGAAAGGAGATCTTGGAGGAGTTCCAGCTGATATCATTAGTGGTTTGTAGGTTTTCTTGGTTCTCATTTAATATAGTTGACCTATTTCCTTCAAGTGTATGTTTTCATGTGCTTGTCTATGTTTGAATTAATTTACATAGATGAATTTTCTTTGTCTAATCCATTAGTGTAGGATATAGTCGTTTGTTTCTCATTGTTCATTGCAAGTACAGATTTGCACCTAGAGTGAAGATCAAGCTCACAGATTGGAGAAGCTTAAATAAACATCATAAACGAGGTGCATCATTCTTCCCCTCCTTATATTTTTCTCGATGGAAAAAATGAATTTATTGGAACGGTAGCTTCCAAATGTAATTTTATGTCTTGGTATAGGGGTCTATAATCCAATGTAAAGTTCACCTATCTGCAGGATAATATTTCCATAACAATGATGCAGATGGCTTGTGTCATGCTAGATATGATCATGCGAGTACAAATTAGATGTGTAATAAAGCTCAGATATGATGCATTGGCATCATGCTAGATATGTCATGCTAGTACAACTTAGAGATGATCATACAACTTAGAGATGACATAGTGAGGCACTGATCTACATCATGCGAGTACAACTTAGAGGTGGAATACAACTTAGATATGAAGCATTGGAAGCATGCTAGATATGTCATGCTAGTATGGCTTAGAGATGATTTAGATGATACTCCATATCACGCCAATACAACTTAGATATGATGCAGTCACATCATGCTAGTATGGCTTAGAGGTGATGCAGCTGATGACATTATTGATGCAGGATGATATTAGATTATATCATTTGATTGTTGTGGATGTTGTATGTCTCTGTACAGTAGTTGTATGCTACTTTGGTCGATGCGTTCCATTGTCAGTCAGTGTGTGTCACTAGTTAGTAGTCGTGTGCTACTAGGAGTGGTTTTTTACCACTGGGAAGTAGTTGTGTACTACTATGGATAGACACAATTCTTTTCTATTGGATGGAATTATAGTTGTTGTATGCTACTATCTGATTGCTATGGAGACTACCACTACTGTCAGAGATGATTGCCAACTAGATGGATAGTCAGTGTGATGGTGGAAAGACATTCTCCAGGCTGAAAATGGTCCAAGAAAAATAGATTGCTGGTGGATAGACATTCTCCCTGTGGAGAATAGTCCAGGTTGACATATTATTGATGTATAATGGACTGGTATTTTCCTAAGGCACAAATTGTGTCCCAATTAGGAAAATGGTTCAGGGCGAATATTATCTCGAGGCATAATTATTGGCCCGATTAGGTTGAATAGTCTTCCCCCTAAGGAGATGATGTCCTGATTGGGGTGGTTGATACGGGACCAATATTTTATAAGGCATATAGGTAGAGATTGATCTGTATGGTACATATGACTCGATTAGAAAATAGTCTGAGACTGACATTCCTGTAGGAATGGTCTCTATAGCCCATGGTGTGGCTTTCAACGTTTGTTGGGACAACTATTCCTCTAGGATGTATGTTCGGATCAGAAGAATCATCCCTATATCACTCTATTGAGTGGGTGACTCATGCAAGACACTTTGTTGAGTGTGTTGAGTTGAGCACATGACTTATTCAACATCATGCCTGATTACTCAGATGGAGTATGGCCTCGATATATGATGTAAACGATGATGTATGATGATGTTAGGATTCTATTAGATGATAGTGATAGTGATGATGATGCTCATGATTTGATCTGCATGATCATGAGATATCTTGTGTGGATATGATGATTCTACTGATAGAATGGTATGTGTTCTCAATACCATTACCGTTAATAACTCCCTAGCTAGGAGAGAGTGTTGATGTTATGGTAGTTGCAGGAGGTATTAACTTCCACCTGTAACCTTTGAATAGAATGGAATATTCCGGAAGCAAGGGAAACCCTAAATAGATGTGTGAAAACCCTACAAGACAAGTTGGCCTAGCATAATAAATAATATTATAATATTATCTTCCAGAAAGACAAGTCGACTACACAAAAAAAAGATAAACAAAAAATATAATTACCAGAAAGTCAAGTCCACCCAGCTAGAAAACTCACTGGATAGATTAATATAAGTAGAGGAAGTTTTAGCTCATTTGTGCACCTAGTCAAAGCGAAAGACTTGTGTAGATTTGTAGTTGCAGCTGAAACTACAACTGCAAGGAGGAATAAGGGTGTATGGTCATCACTTGGTCTTGGTCTTTCTCTAGCGCTATCAAGTGATATTCTTGGCGATTCTCTTGGTGATATTCTTGGTGATACTCTTGGTGATATTATGGTTAAGTATGGCGCAATTTTGAGAGAGTAGTGCAACTGTAGCTGCTGCAATTGTTTATGGTACTTGTCCTGTGGATATGGATAATATCTCTCTTGTTCTCTACCCTTGGAGAAGGAGCTCTCTACTTGTCTTGAGTTGTTGTAGTTAGCAACTATGGTTTATCTGTTGGTTCTAGTATGGCTTTCTGGAATAATTATGTTAAAGGTTAAAGGTGCTCAAGGGTGGTTGTGTTCATATGGTTAGGTGAAAATATTGTGATATTGTCTATGGTAAAATGAGCACATCGAATATTTTAACACCATGTAGGACAAGATATATAATTTGTTGATCAAGAATTTCATCGCTTCATGTTGAAGCATGTGTTGTAGAGGACTAGATGATGATAAACATGTGACCTAATAGAGATTTTGAGACAAGTACTCTTTAAGGAGTGTTGGAATTATTAAATCCTACTTGTCTTATAGTAATGTGTGATACTTGATTATAAAAAAAGATTGTGGTTGTTATTGTATTGGTCATGTTATGAGGTAGAGTACCTGAATAGTTTGTTTTTAAGTTTTAGGAGGTTTTTAGATCTAGTTGGATATGATAAATTCACTCCAAGTAGTTGGCTCCTATTTTGGTGCGTGGTTGAGATGTATTTATATATGTATGTTACATTGGTTGAATAGATCACTCAATATAGTTTTGATTTGAGTGGAAACCATGTCTAGTATCCCATTTGTCTACATTATTTTCGTTAATGTTGATGTATCATTGTGTAGAGAGGTGCTTTCTATAGCCTAGTATGAAGGAGAAGTGTAGTTTTGTGCTCTATGTGGAGTTGACATGCCTAGTATGAAGAAAAAGTGTAATTTTGTGATCTATGTGGAGTTGACATGTAGCATTTAGAACAATATAAATATTAATAATAAAAAATATTTCAATGTCGACCTTAAATAAAAAACCAAAATAAATTTAAATGTGGACCTGCTTCCAAGTATAATACTAAAATAGTCAATTCTCTCTAGCTCAACCGATTAAGTTGTGGGTTTTGTTTGATAGGCGACCATAGTTCAATACTCTTACAGTGTGTTTGTGTTCTTTTGACTGCTTAGATGCCCATGGGTTATGGTTGAAATGTTATCCCCTCAAATAATCTGCTAAAGATATATATTAAATAATTTCATCATAATTGTTTAAATGTATATAGTGCATATGTTTATCAAAACAATCAGAAAATCTAATAAATTTCTAATTTTTCATTTATTGCTTTTATTGAAATTTTTCTATTTATAAAATTAAAATTTTTGTGTATCTCATAAATTAAGACAATTAAATAGTTGAAGCTTTTCACCTCAAGGATTGGATTCCTCTACACTATTTTTTGTTAATTCACAAATCATTTTTAAAACATGTTCTCCACAAAGTGACAGATTGCAGTTAGAATAACTCTTGAATTATAGATGAAGTTAGTTTTTACAAGATAAATGCTATTAATAAAAAAAATGTCAAATGCCCTTTGATCTAGAATTGCTTGTTGCACAACCTATTGCTTTAGTGGCTAAAATTTTGGGATGGAGGTTGCCGAACCAATTATTGGTTTTATCATAAAATATCCATTTGTGTCCATCCAGAGAAATGGGAGTGAAAGTTGTACAATAAACATGTTCTCCAAAAACGTGATAGATTGCTAGCAGTTATAATAACTCTTGAATTATAGATGAAGTTAATTTTTACAATATGAATGATATTAATAAAAAAAATGTCAAATGCCCTTTGATATAGATACAATGTAGGATATATGATACAATGTAGGATATATTAATCCAAGTGTGGCCATAAGTGAAAATCATGATGTGTCTATGGTGATTATAATGAGAAAAATAAAACAGAGTTGGTCTAATAGACGGGTTTGTGTCTGGATCATTGTAATACACTAATCTAAATTTTGGCTACATTATTTTATGCGAGGTGGGATGGAATAAGCATACACATAGTTGGGATTTTAAAAGTGGCCCCATATTCTATGAATCTAGTACTAAATCCCAGGAATGAACTCAATGAGGTCCAAATTTATTGAATGTAGGGACAAGAGAGAGAGACATTGTACATGATATTGAGAAACAAACAGAAAAAAGAGAATGCAATGCAACATAAAGAATTTAGAAACAATCATGACATATGATAAACTTTAGCTTAGAATTCTATGTAGGTCAAAATTTATTGAATGTAGGGACCAGAGCGAGATAGGTGTACATGATACTGAGAAAAAGACAAAAGAAAGAGAATGAAAAGAAACATAATTTTTTTTTAAATTGATAGTTAAGAAAATTGACCAATTTATTTATTGAAAGTAGGGACAAGAGACAGACAGGTGTACAAGATATTGAGAAAAACAAAATATAGAGAATGCATCATAAATAATT
The DNA here is from genome assembly GCA_009831015.1 of Picea engelmannii. Taxonomy (NCBI): domain Eukaryota; kingdom Viridiplantae; phylum Streptophyta; class Pinopsida; order Pinales; family Pinaceae; genus Picea; species Picea engelmannii. The sequence goes on from ML812548.1 coordinate 65,278, forward strand.
TAGAAATAGTCATGACATATGATAGTTAGGAAAATTGACCAACTTATTTATTGTAAATGTGAAATTAAGAATGTGAAGTTGGATTCTTCAATTAATGAGAAATTACTGTAATGACAAGTACCAGATTTGTTAATTTTTCATCCCTTGTGATTATGATACTTAGTGTGAACAACCTTAGATTGTTTAACTTAGGCATTTCTTAAACTATTTTAGGACAAAAGTTTCATGGTTTGGTTGTACATGCAATTTAAATTGTAATGTATCATTTTTTTTTCATTTAGCATGGCGATTAACCTCACTAGATCTTTTTCATTAGACATGCCACATTGCAATTCTATATTATACCATCAATGTCTCCACTTATAGAAGACATGCCATATTACAAGTCTATATTCTACCATCAATGTCTCCACTTATAAAAATTCATTCTCTAAGGTATCATCTACCCATGCCTTTGACTTATATGTGTTCGAGAATTTGATGAACAAAAATGCTAGAAAGCCATCAAGTTAATAATTGGTTTGAAATCTATAACATTGTTAAGATTATGATAGGAGCTCACAACTCTTATTGGAATCAACGACATCTAAGTAAACAATGCACTAACAGGAAAAATTGTTGCTGAAATTATCATCTACCCATGCTATTGACTTATATCTGTTCAAAAATTTGATGAACAAAAATGATAGAAATCCATCAAGTTAATAATTGGTTTGAAATCTATAACATTGTTAAGATTATGAAAAGAGCACACAACTCTTATTGGCATTGGCGACATCTAAGTAAACAATGCACTACCTATAAAAATTGTTGTTGAAATTTCAATGAGGAATCTAAATGCATGCAAGTGAGAATTCATGTGTGTAAGAGAAATCCATCAAGTTAATAACTAGTTTGAAATCTATAACACTGTTAAGATTATGAAAGGAGCTCACAACTCTTATTTTCATAAGTGACATCTAAGTAAACAACGCACTAACTGGAACAATTGTTGTTAATATGTTTTATCTAGGAGGATCTCGGTGGCCACCCACCTTTTCCAATTGGCTCAAAACAATTTTTTGGCAAGTTACTATTTTTATTAGTTTTTTGGTTCTTGAACTTCTGGGGCCATTTTGAGGGCCTAAATGACGCTTTTTGATGATCGATCACCTCAATATGAAAAAAGGCTTTGATTGAGCCCCCTAAATGAATCTCCTCATCAATACCTTTCCAACGAGTTATCGTGCACCCTAAACGAAGATCATATACAAATGTTATGACCCCTGAAAGTTGATGTACTAACTTACCCCGACGAGGCCCAGGTGACTTTTGGTGCTTCATCTCCTAGGGTTAGGTTTTTGGAAGTCTAGGGTTTTGGAATTCATGTTTATTGTAAAAATTCCTTCAGATCCTTATGGTATTCATCTTCTTGCGAATGAATGTAGTTGTCACATCTCTTCTCAAAGATAAGCTGCCACCATTCTAGCAAGTTTGTTTGTAGTCTGCATTTTACAGTTTTCAACATATTTATTATTTAATAGAAGTCAAGTTTTATTGTTTATATATTATTTTTCACTGTGTCTCTGTGTTAATATTATAAATCTATGGTTTCATTCTGTTTCTCTCATAAATTCGAAGTAGTTGTATCAAAGCGGTCTACTCGTCGTTTTTTTAATGCATGTTGTTGGGGCTCAGAAATGTCCTATTTTCATCCACCTTTCCCTTCATAATTCTTCACATTTAATCACCCCATTAACCTTTCATGATATCATTTTCATAAATATACTTGAGTTTCACCTTATTATTCTCCACTTTATTCATTTTAGTATTAAAAGGGTATTTGTGATTAAATGTTCGAAAATCGACATATTTTCATATCTATCTAAAAACTGTGTGAGATTTGTAATGTGTAGGAATATGTGAAGGATTAATTCAAAATGACTTCTTGAATACTTCCTCCACCATTTCAATATTTGAGGAGATAATTCAAGCCTATTCCAAGGAGAAGATCATGGATATTTGGTTGGCATATCTTATCCAAAATATATGAGAGATATGTGTGAGGATTTGAAGGGATTATATTTTGTAATAATGGGAAATAGGTTGAGAGAAAAGTGGATCTATAATTATGATATGGTTATCTTATCTTCAAGGATATCATGTATAAAAGATAGTGGTCTCTCTCCATGAGGGGGGGTAATTAGGATGGAATTAGAGTAGTCATTAGGATTTGAAAGAGAAAGGGATTCTTAGCTTTGATTCTTAGTTTGATTCATGCTTTCATTATTGTTTCATGATTTTCCATTTGATTCTTGTAATGTAATGTAAGATTGCTTCATTGGTGTGAGCTCACATATGTTGTTGTGTCATTCAAATCTTCACATGTTGTATTTTCTTTTCCTTCATATAGTTCTCCATTCCTATATTAGTTTCATTTACACAATTTCATTTCAGTCGTAGGTTGTAGCAATTCAATTCCAACTCGTGTGTTTCAATTCCATACATTAGATTAATGATTTAATTCTAGTTGTAGATTTACCATTAGATTAGGATAGATTATCTTCAATCCTATTTCAATTTCCCACATTAGATTATTGATTCAATTTCCATTGTAGCTTAAACATTAGATTAGATTAGTCCTGCTTCAATATTGCATATACTTTGCATGTGCTTCGTCAGTTTACAAACCCTGAGTTGACAAATTAGATAGTTGGAAAAATACTACAATGCAATTAATTCAACATTAGTTCAGCCCAATGTAACGAATGTTGTCCCCTTGTTACGATTGTTGTTCCCTTTACAAGAAGTGTCATTCATTTAAATAGAATAGCTGTCGTTCCCTTTATGATTGTTGTTCCTTTATAGGTGTTGCATGTTTGGAGGTTGGGTATTGAAAATCGAAGTTAAGAACCTATGTAGGCAACAAATAAAATTCTTGTGCCAGTGCCTACCTTTGGTTGATGCATAGAGGTTATTTTTAGGACATATTTAGAGTCCAACACATGTCCTCGATGTGGTCAGGGTATAGAGAGTTGGGTCTTGAGCTTGTTTTTCTTGAGGAAAAATTCTCTTGCACGCCAAAGAAACTGTCCATGACGAGAGAAAATAAATACGATGGGACAAGATATCCTTTCAAAATGTTTCTTGAGGAATCACTTGAGCGAGAGAGGAATTCGATGATAGAAAAATTTGCACAAATCCTTCAATGGATGTCGAAAAACGACACATCCACCTCAATTAGAGGCGCCACCCCCTTCAAGGTACAAATTAATTTTGATATTCCTATATTTGAAGGTCAAATATATGTGGATGTTGTATATAAATGGTTAAACTTTATAGAAAGGTATTTTTTTGTCCATAAATTTTTCGATAGAGAAAAGATTACACTTGCACTCCTTAAGGCCGCCCCCCATGTCCAAGATTGGTGGGACACTTTCTGTGAGAAAAAACAAATAGAGGGATCAACATTATTTGCAGTTGCAACCACTTGGGGTTCCTTTAGGGATTCTATTAAGGAACAATATTACCCTATTGGAAGTTATGACGACTTGTATACAAGATGGACCACACTGCAGCAATAAAGAGACCAAACAGTGCCGGAGTTCACTAATGTCTTCCATACCTTTCACACCAAGATGGGTATCAAAGATTATGAGTGACATATGGTGATCAAGTACCACGACGGTATGCATAGATACGTCCATATATAAATCAATTTTTTGGACATCCCATCCTTGGGCGCAAACTATTGATGTTTCGTCAAAATCGAGCAGAAGCTGAAACAAAAGACACAACAGTTTGGGTCTGGGAACCCCTCACAGTAGAATTAGGTCAAGAGTAGCCCCAACCCATAGAAAAAAGGACAGAGGAAATATGGGTAACCTTAGGATAACCAGTCCAAGCCATGAGCACGGAAGGACAACGGGGAGATGAAGAAACATATCGAGAAGTGGTGCGACTTCCATAAGAGCCCCTGACATAACACTTTTGATTTCCTCTCAAATAAGTCTTTGGTGGATGAGGTAAAAGCCTTTGAATTATATGCAGGTTCTGAATTAAGTTAGAATTAGAAAAGGGGAGACAAATCATTGATGCAGAACCCAGTCCCACCATTGCTACCACCAAGATCCATCCCGATGAATCTGATGAGCCAGAGGAAGGCGAGAGCCTCTTTCTTTCATAAATGTGGGTAAAAGGAACTCCATTGCAATTCATCATTGATAGAGGTAGCTAGAAGAACATCATCTCAGGAGAGGTCATCAAGTGGCTAACCCTACTAACAATGCCACACCCACATCCCTACACCTTCGGATGGCTCCATCAAGGAGGTGATCTTCGCGTCAGCCAATAGTGTTGCATGTCGTACGGAATCAACCCATTCAAAGATGAGGTATTGTGTTATGTTTCTCCCCTTGAAGTTTGTGATGTTCTTTTGGGCCAACCTTATTTATGGAAATGTCATGTTGTATATGAGTCTAGACCTCGCAATGTTATTGTTAATTTGAACAGGAAATTGTACAGGATTCCCGAGGTAGTTCCACCTAGTGTTATTTCCTTGATCTCTTCCAATCAATGCAAGAAGGTCATTTCTCAGGCCGAGAATTTTTTCTTCTTCATGATTCTCTCTCAGAGTGAGAGAAAGGTTGCAGCCACATCGATGTCCTCCACCACCGACCCTGCCACATCATGGAAGAATACAAATACATCTTCTCATCACCTATTGGGGTACCTCTGCATTGTCAGGTCAAGCATCCCATCGATCTGACCCCCGACGTACCGCTACCCAATGGGCCAGTCTATCACCACTCTCTACTAGAAAATGAGGAAATAAAACATCAGATTCAATAATTGCTCCATAAGGGGCATATCTGACCTAGCTCATCACCTTATGGAAGCCCAATCATGCTAGTGTAGAAGAAACATGGGACATGGTGACTCTACATTGATCACCAAGACCTAAATAAAATCACAGTCAGAAACCGATACCTGATTCCCCAAATTAGAGATCTCCTTGGTCAGCTCAAGGGGGACAAATACTTTAGTAAGATTTATCTGAAGTCTGGCTACCATCAGGTACCAATAGAATAGATAGATGTATGGAAAAAAGATTTCAAGTCAAAATAAGTTATTTTTGAATGGTTGGTCATGCCCTTTGGTTTGACAAATGCCATAGAAACTTTCATGAGGATGATGGACGATATCTTGCGTCCTTTCACTAATTCTTTTGTGGTGATATATCTGGATGACATTCTCTTCTACAACAAGACTTGGGTAGAACACTTGCATCATATCCAACAGTTTCTGCACACTCTGCGGAAACACAAGCTATATGCCAACTTGGAAAAATGCTCCTTCGGCATGGATAGGGTCCAATACCTAGGATACATTGTTGATGCACATGGTATGCATATTGATCCATCAAATATCCAAGCCATCTATGACTAGCCAGCCCCAACCATGCTCACTGAGCTTCATAGCTTCTTAGGCCTTGCCAATTTCTATCGTAGGTTCATGTTGCAATTCTCCCATATTGCATGGGCCCTCAACCAAATAACCAGGGGTGGTGGTAAGGAAAAAATTTTGTGGGGTCTGTCCCAACATAAAGAGTTTGGTGATTTGAAGTAGTGATTGTGCTCTGTTATAGTTCTTTCATTACCTGACCTGCAACAACCCTTTGAGATCAAGACATATGCTTCAAACTATGTTGTGGGCATAGTTATCACTCAGCACGACCACCTCGTGGTCTATCATAGTGAGACACTATTAGATGTCGTTCGTATGTACCCTAATTACGACAAATAAATGTACACCATTGTGCAAGCCTGCCCCCAGTGGAGACATTACATTCTCAGGAAGGAGACAATCATCTATACTGATCATAAGCCGTTGCAGTTCATGCAGACACAAGGAAAATTGCAGAATGACCACCATCATAAGTGGTCCACATATTTGCAATAGTTCCACCTCAACATCAAGTATAAAATAGGAAGTACCAAATGAGTCCTTGATTTCCTCAGTTGACCTCTAGTCATGACACTCACCACAATGCTCGATTCTTGCAGCCACAAAGCCTCTGGATGGCCCCACCTCTATGAGATAGATCCAGACTTCTCCAACACCTACCAGATGTTGGGAAAAAACACAATTGTCACTAATTTTCATCTTTAGGGAGGGTTTTTGTGCCATATGGGATATCTATGCATTCCATCAAGTGAGTGAACAAAGATGATTTGGGAATCCCACTACAGTTAGGTGGTAGGACACTTCGACGTGGAAAAGACAGTGGCAGTGTTGTAGTGAAATTTCTACTGGCCGAAACTTCAACAAGATGTCAGGAAGTATATCTGGTCCTGCACTACTTGTGTTATTTCCAAACCGACCACTAAGAAACAAGGCACATACACTCCTATGCCTACTCCTAACAAGCCCTAGGAATCCATCTCAGTGGACTAAATGTCGGGCCTTTCGTCCACCAATCATGGAAATGATTGTGTTTTTTTCGTTCTTGATCGCTTTTCCAAGATGGAGATTATGGTCACCTGCAAGAAGAGAATCACAATGAAGTCCACTGCCAAAATCTTCTTTGAATGAGTGTGGGTAAATTTTGAGATCTCACAAACCATTATCTCAGATCAGGACAACCATTTCCTCAACACATTCTGATCGATCCTATGGTCACTACTGGACACCAAGCTCACCAATTCCACTGCCTTCCACCCCTAAATAGATGGCCAAACTGAGGCCCTCAACCAGATGATTGTGAAACTCCTGTGCATGTACAATTCCAAAAATTGCTGCACTTGGGATGAGAGTCTTCCCTATTTTCATCACAACTACAATAGAACCATGCATAGCTCAATCGGCCACAACCCCTTTCAGGTGGGGTTGGGATTTCAACCATTAGGTCCCATGGATGTTGCACTACCCCTGGAAGCCACCCAGGAAGACTTGTCGCATGCTCCAAGTGGAGCTAAAAAATATACTCTGTTCATTGAGTGGATCCAACACATCCACCAACAAGTTCAGGATATTTTATAGAAGTCCAATTCCAAGTACAAGCAACGCCATGATCAACACCGAGTGCCACACTAGTTTCAGGTGGGAGACAAAGTTTGGTTTCCCTTGCAGAAAGAACGCCTTACAGGGCCTCATCGGAAAATTCTCCCACTCCATTATGGATCGTACACCATCACCAAGCCTGTGGGTAATAATGTTTTTGAGCTCAGCCTTCCATCCTTCCTTGGCTTTCACCCAGTGTTCAATGTGGACCTCCTTTGACCTTATTTTCCACCATTATTGGAAACCTTAGAGATAATAGAACATTTGAAACCAACATAGCTCAACCCTGACTACATGGAGCATGCATCCACTGATAATATCATGTAAACACATGTCAAGGGCACTCACCAATAGAGGATCCATATTTATCAGGTTGTCAAAGCAAGGAAGCTCCTGCACCAAGGCAACTAGCTCACCCAGAGCCAAATTCAGCAGAAATTTCCTCAAATGATGGGGGAACTCAATGCAATGGAGACCATTACTTCATAAGGGGGAGTATTGATCTAGGAGGATCTCGGTGGAAACCCACCTTTTCCAACTGTCTGAAATCAATTTTTTGGCAACTTACTATGTTTAGCAGTTTTTCGGTTCCTAAACTTTCGAGGCCATTTTGAGGGCCTAAACAACATTTTTTCGCGATCTGACACCTCAATGAGGTATTAATTCTTAAATACATCCCCTTAAAATAATATTGTCATCAATACCTTCCAACGAGCTATCGTGCACCCTAAACGAAAATCGTATGCAAAAGTTACAACCCTAGGAAGTTGATGTACTAACTTACCCCAATGGGGCCAACATAAATTTTGACGCTTCATCTCTTAGGGTTAGGTTTTTGGATGTCTAGGATTTTGGCATTCATGTTTATTGTAAAAATTCCTTCAGAGTATCATGGTACTCATCTTATTGCAAATGAGCGTGGTTGTCACATCTCTTCTCAAATATAAGCTGTCGCCATTCTAGCAAGCTTGTTTTCGGTCTACATTTTATAGTGTTCAACATATTTCATATTTAATAGAAGTCAAGTTTTACTGTATCTCTATATTGATCACTATGTCTCTATGTTAATATTATAAATCTGTGGTTTCATTTCATTCCTCTCATAAATATGGATCAGTGGTATCATAGTGGTCTTCTCCTTGTCATTTTGTTTTAATGCATGTCCCCGACGTAGTCAGGGTATATAGAATTAACTCTCGAGCTTGTTTCTCTTGAGGAAAACTGCTCTCACACACTCAATAAACCATCCATGGAGGGATAAAATAAATGTGAAGGGTCAAGAGATCCTTTCAAAATGTTTCTCGAGGAATCCCTTGAGTGATAGAGGAGCAAGATGATGGACAAATTTGCACAAATCCTTCGACGAATGCCGACAAGCGATGTATCCACCTCAACCAGAGGTGTCGCCCCTTTCAAGGTACAAATCAATTTTTATATTCCTATATTTGAAGGTAAAATAGATGTGGATGTCATAGATAAATGGTTAAACCTTTTAGAAGGGTATTTTCTATCCACAACTTTTTCGATAAAGAAAAGATTACATTTGCGCTCCTCATGGCTGTCCCCCATGTCATAGATTGGTGGGAGACTTTCTGTGAGAAAAAGGAAATAGAGGGATCCACATTATTTGCAGTTGCACCCACTTGGGGTTTCTTCAGGGATGATATTAAGGAACAATACTACCTTGTTGGAAGTTATGATGACATGTATACAAGATGGACCACACTGCAGCAGGAAAGAGACAAACAATGTCAGAGTTCACTAATGTCTTCCATACCTTGCACACCAAGCTGGGTATCAAATATTCTAAGTGAAATATGGTGCTCAAGTGCCTCGATGGTATCCATATATACATCCAAAAAAAAATTAGGTTTTTGGACATCTCATCCTTTGGCACAACCTATCAATATGTCGTCAAAATCGAGCAAAAGTTGAAACAAAAGACGCGACAGTTTGGGTCTGGGAACCCCTCACAACACAAGCAGGGAAAGGGAAGCCACAACCTGCAGAATAAAGGACAGACAAGATATGGGAAACCATAGGACAACCAATCCAAGCTACAAGAAAATAATGACAACGGGAAGACAAAGAAAGTTATCGAGAAGTGGTGTGACTTCCATAACAAATCCTGGCATAACATTGTTGATTGTTGCTCAAAGTAGTCAATAGTGGTTGAGGTAAAATCCTATGAATCATATGCGGGTTCCAACTATGAGTCAGAGCCAGAAAATGGGAGACAAATCATTGATGCAGAACCTAGTGTCACTATTTCTACCACTAAGATCTATCCCGGTGAACCTGATGAGCCAGAAGAAGGAAGGCACCTCTTTCATTCATAGATGTGGGTAAAATGAACTCCACTGCACTTCATCATTTGTAACATCCCCGACCACCAACAGGCCAGGCAATGTCACTACTCCTGCAACTCTATTTCTCTATTCTGATCTATGCCAGCTCCAACCTTAAACTACTGGGCTATTCCACACAGATATACTTGCGGAAAAACATACACATCCATATAAACATATAATGACTATTCTACATATATATAACATAATAATGCATAAATAATAGTAATACTACACATGCAACATATACAAAATATACAGGCGATACTCATCAATTACAACATATGTACCATTGCACAACATGTAAATGAACACAAAAGTGGTACTTGTCTTTTATTAGAAGACCACCAACTACATACAGACCTCCCATGAACCTCCCAACCATAGACCACGCTGCTCATCATGCTTAGTAGTAGGTCACCCCCAAGCTGGGACTAAGCTCCACCCAAGGCAAGGGATTCCTAGACTAGGCTGCGGTTACAGGAAAACTGCACAGAGCAACTAGAAGGATTCTCTCCAGGAGCCTTCTTATGCCCACTACTCACAGAATCTCATTCCCCACATGCCTGTTCAACCCGAGAGTATACATATTTACAAGAAAAGTCCATCAGTGCTTCACCTCCCTCTGTGGGTCTTAGAAACAGGCTAGATCATAAATTATCAGAGCTCTGTAGCTGGTGTTGGACTCTCTCTGGGAGAAAAACACTTCCCAACAGACTCTCTCACTTGGAGAGAGTTTCTTATAGGCATGACAACCTGGATCTTCTACCACAACCACCTCCCTCACCTAGAGAGAGTGTTACACATAGGCCAGACAACCTGTTTCTTTCAACTCCATTTCCAACGCAGTTGGGCAACGACGATGCTCAATCGAAACATAGACTAGTCAGCAAACCATACATAGTCAAGCACTGCATGACCACAATAGTCCATGGGAAACACAGACACGGGCTTCCCAAAACTGGTGACAGACAAATGCTACAACATAACAAGGCTCAGCAATTACGAGACGTTCATTTTTCCCAACCAACAATACAGGACAGACTCACGACTCTAGTTTTAGGGATGCATGACAAGAAATCCACGTGGAGGTCGAACATAGACTCGATGGTTTCAGATAGAGGGTGTATCGTCTCCTCAAGAGAACATCCATGGCTTCTAGTTTCAGAACTATGTGAGGCTTACCGAACTCAAACATAGAGCTTTCTTTGTTCAGATAGACGAACGGTAGAATAGGGAACAAACCCCCTCCATGGCTTAACCTTTTGGTTAAATTGCATGTGCCTGGGCTGACACATATCGCCCATGAGGCTGTATGCACTCCATCATATTTTGTTCCCTTTTTCACACGTTTCTCCTTGCATGAACTTAGGATAAAAACATGTTTTGTCACATAGATTTTGGAATAATAATAAATTATTATTCCCAAGGACTTAACCCCCAAGCTTAGCCCCTAGGCTCAACACTTGGCCTCTCTTTCCAACCTTTCATCCCATTTTCCCTTACCCACTCTGTGGAATCTTAGTCCCCCATCACTCTTTCTTCATGGTTGGTCTGCATGCAACGATGTTTATATTTTATTAATGATTTGCATAATTACATATACAAAATCAGGTTCTTTGCCTTTAACACATAGGCTCTCCAGCCTAATCACCAAATAAGCCTCCTAGCTTATTATAATTTGGCTCACCAGCCTACAAAACATGTTTACAATTTATAAATACAACTGGGGCTCATCCTGAGGGATATTACAATCCCCTCCCCTTAGTTTTGCATTGTCCTCGGTGCACTTTTCACACAACATCAACAAGATTTCCAAAATATTCAAAACGATGCGGGTATTCTGCCCGCATAGCATATTTATGCTCCCATGTCACATCCTCAGGATGGTACCAGGTCCACTGGACCTTTATAAGCCCTATGGATTGATTCTAGAGCTGCTTTCTTTTTCGTTCCAATACGAGAACCAGATGAACTTGCAAGATGCCTTCTTGCTCCACCTAATCACATTCCAATCGATTACATGATTAGCATAAGATATATATTTCTTAAGAAATGAAATATGAAACACATTATGTACAGTCATGGGTGCAGGTAATGCAATAATATATGAAATTGTATATATATGTATATACAGACAATTCTAATAAAGTTATAACCTGTATACAACATACAATAAATATAGAATTGTACTTATCTTTTGATTTGAGTAGACCTTCCACCCCTTAGCAGGGTTATGACTCCATCAGGGCAATGGCTTCCCAAGATAGCCATGATCCACAATCCATACCCACATGGTCTAGGCCAAGGTACCAAACCTTGGCAGCACTCCATCCAACCAAACCTCAACAACACTCCAACCAACGGTCTCTCATTCCCAACATGCCTGTCCCACCCCAAGAGTGTACACCTTCAGTGTCACACAGTCCATCGGCTGCTACACCTCCCTTTCATTGGGCTTTAGCAATAGGCTGACTCAGGAAGTCTCAGAGCACCATGGCTCCTAGAGTTCCAACTACCCTAAGAGATTTCCAATCAACAACTTCCCTGAGCTACTCTTTGTAGTCAACATTCCAACTTTAATCCACATCATCTCATCTACATCACCCACTTCCAATTATCATGAGGAACATAAAATAATTTATTTAGGAACTCTAATTAGTTCAAAAAGGAATTCAACTTTTTCCCCAAAACAGGAAATTCCATTTCATAATTCATCCTGGATGTTGTTATATTATGAATGCAACCATCCTTGTGGTTTTCCACAGGCACCAAACTACACACCATTTTTCCTATAATGCTTCCTCTTGCATACAACCAACAAATTGTTAGTATTTTTTGTATATCATAATTCAACATGTACAACACCTTATGCAATGATCTTAGAATTGTCTGCACCTAGAAATTCAATCACAATTACCAAACAACTTGACCAAATAGAATGACTCATCATTCTATGCATATGCATGTTCCTAATTAATAACAATAAGTTTATTATTTCAATTTTCTGAACAAAAAATTTGTTGTAGTCTCTATTCCTATGACTACCTGGCTTGCAACTTTCCTGTTGCAATGTTTAATAGTTCCTGAAATGTTCTCAACTTCATGATTTAGCAACATTTCAACCATTAGTATAATTATTTCCATGCAATAATATATATGCATATACTTACAAAACATATTCAACCATTGCATTTAGGATACAATTATATCCCTTACTATGTATGAGTGCAATTCTCAATGCATACTTATTCAATGCTCCTTTCATTGAATTACATAATTCTCTTTATCTCAGTCATGTATCTCACCATCCATGAGTTGGAATTTTGGCCAATCTGTTGACACATTCTCCACACACTTCCTATTGTCTTCCCAATTAATTGGATGGCTTCCTTTTCGACCTGAACACTACACCAAGAATATAATTCTATGGCGTTCATTACTGCTAGCAAAAAGGTTGCAGCCCAAGTTTTATTTAAATACTTGTGTGTCTCATAACCTTTCCATATCCATACCTTGCCATATCCAACCATGCCCCGGTCTCATACATGACTATCTTACTGGCATTCATTCTTATAACAAGTTCTTATCTTTAATTCTTTGGTTATCACCCTATAACCAAATTAACGTGACATTCTACTATGTCAGTGTGTTCCTTCAGAAGCTAAAAAAAATTGAATTAATACAGGCCTCCAACCTTTACCACATCCAGTGGTATGCATTCAATAATATAATCATGTGATTTTATAAAATAACTTTGGCCGAGGAAATTCTTACCAAAATTTCCTTTCAGCAATTATGCAAAAAGAGTGATAAAAACTCATACCTGCATGACTGCCATTAATAAATTTTTATACTACCTGAATATCTGATTGCAATAGAAGCTTTCATGCTTCTTTTATCAAACTTATAACCAACACTTTAGCCCTTTATTGCTTCCTTCCTTATGCAATGAAATCACCAACAACACTTGCAAACACGTAAGCATTCTTTCCTATGGCTGACCCAACGAACCATAACATACTTGCTTACACAAAAAATGTAGCAACTTCTTTCTCCCTATAAAACCTTTTCTTGTTGATCCCAAAAGTATTCAATTCTTCCTAGATTCCTAAATCTACTTGTGCTCCCACAATGATCACTGTGCATAGTTATTTCTTCCCTGAGCACTTTCGATGTAGTTCCCCCACCTCAGCGGGGTCTGTTGACCTCCTGATCGATGGATATTCAACTCTCAGAGATGGGGAAGCTCTTCAGGTTCCTACTAGAACCTCCAAAAAACAAATCCACAGGCCTTGGGTGAAACCTCACCTGCAAGAACTAGCGGTGGGCGCAAGATTCCTCTACGTGACCATCGGCTATGACCACACACCTATCCAAAAGGCGTTTCAGGATTTCGGTACTGGGTGTTTCAATATGAGTGACCCTCGACTCTCTCTATCCTTGAAATCCAAAATAAGAGTCTAGCGTGTGATAGCTCTTCTCTTAACTTCCACTGATGTGACCTCTAGCTATGACACGGGGCCCAACTTTTGAGCACTACGAGACTTTACCCTTCACAATATTTGAGGATCATCTCTCTTCCTTTTTCCTGAGGTCCAAACTCTCGAACTCCATTCACCTCAGATCAATGGTCTACAACTTTATGGGTTCGACGATCCAGATCTTTAGTTTTCGTGTTTAGGGGTTTTGAAAAACAGTTCCCCTCTTTTCTTTCGATCTCTAGTTTTCTGAAATCCATGTGAGTTAGATCCAAAGAATCACAGGTCCTCGTAATCCAACAGTGTGAATTGAATCTTCTCTTAACTTCCACCAGCGTGACCTCTAGCTATGACCTGGGGCCTAGCTTCCAAGTGCTACAAGACTTTACCCTTCATGAACTTCAAGGATTAGCTCTCCTCCTTTCTCCTAAGGTTCGAACTCCTAAACCCCGTTCGCCTCAGATCAACAGTCCACATCTTTCTGGGTTCGATGGTCCATATCAATTCCTCACAAATCAACACTTCGTGTTTCGAGGTTTTGAAAAACAATTACCATCTTTTCTTCCAATCTCCAGTTTTCTAAAATCCACGTGTGTCAGATCCAATGACTCACAACTCCTGGTAATCCAACGGTGTGGATCCTTTCTTGTGAATAGGGACTTCATGGTTCACGAAATCAGAAAAAAATTCTCTTCCCCTTTCCAAATTCCAACTTCATGAAATTCAAGTGCATTAGATCAATAGCTCACACTCGCCATGATTCAATGGTCTAGATCTCTCCCCGCAAATAAGATGTTCACGTTTCATGATTTTCGAGAGAAACTTCCTTCATTCTCCCAACTCCCAATTTTTTATTTCCCGATGAAAGGAATCAAGGGTTCGATCTTATTTGATATCGACGGCTCTCTACATCTCTTGAGATTTCGAGTGTTGAATGACTCTTAGCGTTATCCTTCTTGTAGTTTCTTTTGATCTAATGACGCACGGATATCAACGCTTCTCCCTCCAAGTCTTCCTATCGTCTGTTCAGGTTCTCAATGAATTCTTGCCAAATATCTTTGCATCAATTCTTATAGACTTGAATTCCTCCTTAACTTGAAGGATTTCAAATATTTCGAAGGCTTCGAAGGTGTTTTCCCTCCCGAGCTTCTGTTAATGAAATTTTAACTTCACCCTGCACACTTGCACTCTACATGCGAACTTGCATTGTTTCTCCCTGATATTTTAAATTACTCAGTCTCAAAGGGAATCGTCCCTTCTATGTCTTCCAAAATACTTTCTGGTGTCCTCTTGACACACTCTACACTCCTCTTCTTGAGCCCTTTGAAAAACAAGTTTCCTCTATACGTACTCCTTGCACTTGATATGCACACCTTGCATATCTTACAGAAGAGAACACTTGAAACTTATTCAATTTCTTCGCAAACTCATTCACTCGTCAAGAACATGATATGTTCAAAAAATACATAATAACAATAAACTATGGAATAGTATCAACACTATACAATTGGATCAATTTTCTTTATTCTATTCATTTCAGAAGAAAAAAAAAACAAACATGATTACAACTCATGTCTTTCACAGACATATTACAATGAAAATTCGTCTAAAGACCAAGAAGTCTCTCTCTTTCCTTCTTTCTTCTATCTGAAGACATCTCTAGTAATTTTTTTTATGTTTTAATGTAACCATTACATCTGGATTTCTCTTCCCTAGACCTTCCCAATCACAACTTCCTTGTTCAATTCTGAGCCCTTTAAAACTTGTGCTTCTTCTCCGATGCACTTCTTATGAAACGATCTCTTTTCTCTAAGCTAATAGCTCTTAGATCTTTGCTGGACCCTATCAGAAAGTTCCAGGTCTTTAGTATTCTTTTGATGCGGGTTCTAACCAGACGAAACCCACCTGCTTCCTTCCTAAACATTTTCCCTTATTTAACATAGTTTTCGGGTACTAGCCTCTGTTCTCTCAGCCCTAGACCCACACAAACATGGGTCATGATCAAGCACTAGATCAATAGGTTGTATAATAAGAAATTTGGGGCTTCGGGTTTTAGGGTTTCATAATTTCAGTCCTGGAGGCTCTCATAATTGCTTCCCTCTCCAACTCCCGACTTTCGAACTTCTGACCTTTCTAGCTACCGGGCCCACCGCACTGCTATCACCAACCAGGGTGGTGACACATGTTTCTCTTAAGAAGGTTCATGTCACCCTAGGCAACTCCCTTCGGCCCCAATGTGCATAATTTTTCCTTCGAGACCCACTGGCACGTAGTATACATCCTATGGGTCCACATCCATCCAAGTGACATCAACCCGACCCACTACTTCGGCTCTTCGCAATTTCCTGATTTAGGGCTTCGGGAGTTTGTGCATCAGCACATCCTACTTCTCCCGATAGTCGAACTCCCAAAATCACTCTCTTCTCTTTTGCTCGATCCAACAGTTGAGATCTTTTCCCCAGATCTATGGTGTAGATCTTCTCAGAATTTCAGAGTTTTGTGTTTTGAGGTTTGTACCTCAACGCACCCCACTTTTCCTAACAACCAAAATCTCGAAAGGCTTCCCAGATATCCTTTTGGCACCTTCTCTAGATATAATAGTCGTAAAGGTATCTCCTTCTGAATAGATCCTATGGCTCCCACTCTCCAAGTGTTGAGAGCCCTCTCTCTCTATGGTCAAATACCACATCGGCTGTGGTTTTAATCTACCGCTACTTCTCCTGAGCTTCGTACATGACCAAGTAACCCGTTGGCACTCATAAACATTTTAAGGTTATAAATTAGTCCTCCAGACACAATTTACACCTTAAACCTTGGGTCCAAAGACTACTTATCTGGCCCATCCAGGATCAGTGTTGAAACCATGGGTCAGAACTCGAATTTTGTCTACTTCGACAATAATTCTTTCCAAAACTCTTGCTTCAACTTCCACTAACATGACCCATCCAAGCTCAGTGTTGTAACCATGGCTCTGATACCATATTGTAACATCCCCGAACACCAATAGGCCAAGAAATGCCACTACTCCTACAAATCTACTGCTCTATTATGATTTATGATAGCTCCAGTCTTAAACTACTGGGCTATGCCACACAGAGATACTTGCGGAAAAACATACACATCCATATAAACATAGAATGAATATTCTACATATATATATAACATAATAATGCAAAAATAATAGTAAGCCTACACATGCAACATATACAATGTATATAGGCGATATTCATCAATTACAACATATGTACCATTAAACAACATGTAAATGAACATAAAAGTGGTACTTATCTTTTATTAGAAGACCACCAACTACGTGAAGACCTTTCATGAACCTCCCAGCCATAGACCATGCTTCTCATCACGCTCAGTAGTGGGTCACGCTCAAGCTGAGACTAATCTCCACCCAAGGCAAGGGATTCCTAAACTAGGTTGAGGTTACAGGAAAACTGCACAGAGCAACCAGAAGGATTCTCTCCAGGAGCCTTCTTATGCCCACTACTCACGAATTCTCATTCCCCACATGATTGTTCCAACTGGGAGTATACACCTTCATAAGAACATTACATCAATGCTTAACCTCCCTCTCTGGGTCTCGACAACAGGCCAGATCAAGAATTCTCGGAGCTCCGTAGATGGTGTTGGAATCTCTCTGGGAGAAAACCACTTCCCAAAAGACTCTCTCACCTGGAGAGAGTTGCTCACAGGCCTGAAAACCTTCCTCTTCTACCACAATAGCCTCCCTCACTTGGAGAGAGTGTTACACATAGGCCAAACAACTTGTTTCCTTCAAATCTGTTTCCAACGCAGTCGGACAACCATGAGGCTCAACCCGAACATACACTGGCCAGAAAGCCATACGCAGTCAAGCACTATGCGACCATAATAGTCCACGAGAAACATAGACACAGGCTTCCCAAACCTGGTGATAGACAAATGCTACATCATAACAAGGCTCAACAATTATGGGACATTCGATTTTCCCAACCAATAATACAGGACAGACTCACGGCTCTGGTTTCGGGCATGCGTGACAAGCAATCCACGCAGAGTTCAAATATAGACTCGATAGTTTTAGACAAAGGGTGTATCGGCTCCTCAAGAAAACATCCCTAGCTTCCGGTTTCAGAACTGCGTGAGGCTTACCAAACTCAGATGCACAGCTTTCTTTGTTCAGATAGACGGACAGTAGAATGGGGAACGAACCCCCTCCATAGCTCAACCTTTGGGTTAAATTGCATGTGCCTAGGCTGACACATGTCGCCCATGAGGCTGCATGTGCTCCATCATACTGTGTTCCCTTTTTCACATGTTTCCCCTTCCAGGAACTTAGGATAAAAACATGTTTTGTCACATAGCTTTTGGAATAATAATAAATTATTATCCCTAAGGACTTAATCCCCCAAGCTTAGCTCCTAGGCTCAACACTTAGCCTCTCTTTCCAACCTTTTAGCCCCTTTTCCCTTACCCACTCTATGGAAGCTTAGTCCCCCATCACTCTTTCTTCGTGGTCGGTCTGCACGCAATGATGTTTATATTTTATTAATAATCTGCATAATTACATATACAAAATTAGCTTCCTGGCCTTTAACACCTAGGCTCTCTAGCCTAATCACCAAATAAGCGTCCTAGCTTATTATAACTCGGTTCACCAACCTACAAAACATGTTTACAATTTATAAATATAACTGGGGCTCATCCTTGAGGATATTACATCATTGATAGTGGTAGCCAGAAGAACCTCATATCAGCAGAGGTCGTCAAACGACTACCCCTTCCAACAATTTCGCACCTGGAACCCTACACCATCGGATTGATCTGTCAAGGAAGTGATCTTCATTTGTTAAGAACCAAATATCAATATAGCAAAGAAAAACCTCAAAATAAGTACTCAATGCGTTGAAAAAGGGAATATAAATGTACAATTATAAGATGATTCAAAATGAAAATGTCTCCTTGGTATATATAGGAGATTAGGAGGTATAATTACAACTAATGGCCTAAAGCCGACATAAATAAAATAACATTACTAATATAATATGCCCCAATTAACAGGTAATGAGCCACTATTTAGGGCTTAACATGCCCCTCCCCTTGAGACAAGTGTTGTCCACAATGATTGAGTAACTCTGGATGCTTCTGTATAAAAAAATCATCTTCCCAAGTGGAATATTCAACCGGTAGTTTCCTCCATTTAATGAGATACTTTGAATTGGATCTATTCCTCAACTAGCGAATTCTTGTGTCACTGATGGGTTCAGGCTCCAATATGATTTTTCCTTCCTCATCAAGTTCTGGCAATACACTTTGAACTGAGATCTTGTCACCTATAACCTTCTTCAAGCATGAAACATAGAAAACTACGTGTACTTGTGAAGATGCACAAAATTCCAATTTGTATGCCATAGTACCAATCTTTTGCAACACCTTATAAGGGCCATAGTACTTTGGTGATAATTTATCATCCTTCTTGGCTTTCTTGAGGGACATCTGTTTTTATGGTTGTAGTCTTAAAAACACCCAATCCCCTACTTCAAAACTTCTTTCACTATGATGTTGATCTTCTTGTTGTTTCATACGATTCTGTGCCATGGTCAGGTTGTCCTTTAATATTTGGAGAACTTGTTGTTGATGCTCGATGTGATCTTCCACTGCTTGAACCTTAGATTTTTGTTTTAGAGAAGAAGTGATGGAAGGAGGGTGGTATCCATAGAGTGCCATAAATGGTGTCATTTTTGTTGCAGTGTGAAAGGAAATTTTATACCACCATTCTTCCAAGGGTAACCATTTGAACCATTGCGTTTGTTTATCAGAGACAAAGCAACGAAGGTAGACTTCTAGACATTTGTTCACTATCTCAGTTTCTCCATATGATTGAGGATGATAGGATGAGCTATGAGCCAATTGAGTACCCAAACAAGAAAATAATTCTGTCCAAAAATGTCCAGTGAAGATGGGATCTCTATCACTTACAATAATCTTTGGGCTGCCATGTAGCTTTTGAACTGTCTCCATGAATGCAGTGGCAACTATACTGGCTTTGAAGGGATGAGAGAGTGCACAAAAGTGTGCGTACTTGGTCAGTCTATCAACAATCACCATGATTACACTCTTTCCTTCAAACTTTGGTAACCCTGTGATGAAATCCATGGAAACCTCCTCCCAGCGCTGACTTGGGATAACTAATGGTTGTAAAAGACCAGGGGTCTTAATCATTTCCACCTTATTTTGTTGGCAAACCAAACATTCTGCCACAAACCTTTGAACATCAGTTTTAAGGCCATCCCAAAAAAATTCCTTCTTGACCCTATGGTAGGTTTTCAAAAATCCCGAGTGCCCTTCTACTGGAGAGGTGTGCAATTCCAATAGTACCTTTTGTTTGAGTTGAGAGTTCTTACATAAATATAAGCGATCTTTGTGTTAATATTATGGTAGCTGTGGGTGTAGTTTCCCCAAGGCCGAGCCCCATTACAGATCATGATATATGAAATGAATTGTAAATGTGTTCTATAGGCTGGTGAGCCAAGTTTTGTATAAGCTAGAAGGCTTATGTGGTTGTTAGGCCAGGAAGCCTAAGTGTTTGAAGTCCAGGAGCCTGTTGTTATACTTGTATGTATGCAGAATATGTAATAAAATATAAACACCGCCAGGTGCAGACCGACCACGATGAATGAGTGAAGGGGGACTGAGTGTCCACAGAGTGGGCAAGGAACTAGGGGCTGGAAGGTGGGAAAGGGGATGAGTGATGAGCCTAGGGGGCTTAAGCCTGGGAAATAATATTTTAATATTATTTCAAAAAGAGACATGTGCATTTCTGTTTATCCTAAGTTTTGGAAAGGGAAAGCATGCAAAAGGGATGCAGGCTGATGGAACACATGCAGTTCCAAGGGTGACAAGTGTCAGCCTTGGTGCATGTAGATAAAATGGCCAAGATGAGCGGTGAAAGATTGGGTAAATCAAAAGTATAGGTTGCTGGCTGGTAGAGGATTCATATCCACCCCCCCATAGGTACAGGCTCTGAGCAGTACAATTAACTTGACCTCTGCAAAGAATACCTCGTGCGTCCCTAAGAGCTGGAAAGCCTGTGGTTGTTATGAATAATCCGTACATCTCTGTCCCGAAGCCGTGACCGTGAGACCCATTGCCATCACCGAACCAGTTCAAGGAAGCTTGTATCTGGCTCTGAGGAAACTGGTGTATTCCTCTGTTCTGGAATGGGAAATTAAATAGTCCATGTTGATTTCAAGAATAGCCTCTGTGTGTGTTGGATTTTGAAAGGCCGAAACATCCTCTGTCTGAGCACCGAGCCTATGTGTGGAGCCAATCCGTGAGACCATCCACCATTGTTAATACTGATGGATAGCTTGTGTCTATTTTCCCCATGGGTTGTTGTGACCACGCAGTACTGGACTGTGTGAGGCTAGTTGCCATGTGAGCAACTCCTCCAGGTGAGAGAGTGCGCAGAGGGAGGAGAGAACTCCTAGAAGGAACCCTGTACCTGCCATAGAGCCCGGAGACTTCTGGTCTAGTCTGTTCCTGTAACCCAAGGTAAGGGAGACTGGCAGCCGAAGCACTGCCCAGGTGACAGAGAAGGTGCACTCTCCTGGGGTGGAACAGGCATGTGGGGAATAAGGGTCTGTGGGCAGTGAGCGAGGGAGATTCCTGGGAGAGCTTCCTTCCTGGTGGTTGTGTATGACTGAATTCCTTGTAACCTCAGCCCGAGTTTGGAATCCTTGCCCTGGGGTGGAGCTCAGTCCCAGCTCGGGGGTGACCCACTGTTGATTTGAGGAGCAGTGCGGTCTACGGCTGGGAGGTTCGTGGAAGGCCTGCACTTGGTTGGTGGATTCCACCATTGATAAAGATAAGTATCTAACTATGTTCTTATCACATTTTGGCATGACTGTGTTGTATATATTATCATGTTTTCTGCTGTGTAAATGAATTCCTGTTGAATTCTATGGCTTGTTTAATTGTAGGAGTAACTTATATATTTTACTCTGAGATTTAAGTGTGTTTAATTGTTTTAAATGCATGTGCTTATAATGTCTGTACGAATTATGTAAAATTCCATGTATAGAATGGTAACTGAGAGGTTTTGAAAACCTCAGTAGTGAAAAAGGTACACTACAAATTGGTATCAGAGCGAAGGTTTCGACACTGAGCCTAGATGGGCCAGTGGAGCAGTCTTTGGACTGAGAATGCAAGGGGAAATTGAGTCGGG
The DNA here is from genome assembly GCA_009831015.1 of Picea engelmannii. Taxonomy (NCBI): domain Eukaryota; kingdom Viridiplantae; phylum Streptophyta; class Pinopsida; order Pinales; family Pinaceae; genus Picea; species Picea engelmannii. Next base: position 87,366 of record ML812548.1, read on the forward strand.
AGGACCAATTTCGGACCCTGGTTTGCTTCGAAGCATCAAGGAGACACTTGACGAGTTTTTATTAAGATCAGGAGGTATAGCGGTGCTATGAAACCGCAGCTGCTGTGGTCTATGGCCACGAGGAGACAGGTCTCTACACCAATGGTGTTAGAACTGAAGGATCTGTTCGGGAGGGAAGGTGAACCCTTGTGACCGTCAGATATGGAGAATGTGCACAAGGTTTAAAGCCTTTGTATATTGCACAGGGGATTGGAAAATCGTGATACACGAAATCTCGATTTGGTTAGGAACGGTTTGAGTCGTCATATCTCAGTCGAAAAACTCGATAGCCGTTGGATTTGTCGGGAGATGCCCGAAGGTTAAACCTTAGTATTTAGGGGCGAAAGCTCCAAATTAGCGAGAGAGAATTTGAGTCGTCCATATAAGGAAGGACGACTGTCACGTGATCGTCCAATTTGGATATTTGGACACCCGGACTCACATAGGTGAGCGTTTTTTATCTTGCATCAGGTGAAGCCCCAAGATTGAATCGGGATCGTCCATTCGTTGTGGATGCGTGGCAGTAATCCAGGAAATCGAGGAAAGTCCTGATAGAAGAGTCATCCATCGAAAATCGGGGTTCGGGGAATCGCGAACCCTGAGGATGTATATGTCATAGCATTGGAAGGTCCGAAACGCCGATGGAGGGTTGGACCGTTGAATGGTCAACCGTACGAGTGTATCGGAGAAAGAGCATATCGGGGTTCGGGGAATCGCGAACCCTGAGGACATTTGTGTTTTGGCTTCGGAAAGTCTGAAACCCCGATAAGAGTAAAAGATTGTGGTATTATGAGAGGAGGTCACATGGACCTTGGCATAGCTGAGGGGGCTAAGGCAAAGGCGCATCGGGAAATCGGGGATTGGGAGTTTGTGAGGACAGGAACTCATGTCGTCGGGGATCACGAAACCCCGACACCCGAAGCTTCAATCGGGAGATGTGCCAGGTTGACACATGAAGAGTACCATGTGCCATCGAGTGGGAATACAAGACGAGAAGAGAAGCGAGAAAGGTGGGACCCGATGACGTCGTTGAAAGCGACGTGGATCCTCATGAACTTGCCACGTGCCACCGTGGTAGTGGGCGACAACAGTGTTGTGGGCCCGGAGGGTAAAGTAAATCAAAATTTCAGAATTCGGCAATTGAAATGACAAGAAGTGGGGAGTCACTGCATAATGAAATCCCGAGTGCCAAAAAACCCGAAGTACCGGGTACCAAAAACCCGAAAGTTCCAAAAACTGAAGTTTCAGAAAAAAAAAAAAAAAAAACCCAAAAAGTACAGAGCCGAGCAGAGCTTAGAAAATTCGTGAAATTGAAAACATTTTCATAAACTGGATTGTTTATGAATGATCAAGAATTGTCAAGAAAATGAAGGCTTGACAAATTCTAGTTGTCTGCGCGTTATATTGCAGAAGACTGACGAGTGTCGGAACTGTTTGGAAATTGCCTCAAATGCAAAGAAATGGAAGAAATACATAATACTTCCAGTTCAAGAAACTTATTTAAAACGAAATGTCTTTTATTTTTTTCGAATTGGCTTGTAAATATTGTGTATTCTTCGCGAAGGTTTAATGGACTGACAAATTTCAAATTTAATTGCACATAGTGCGTGTGCAGAGTTCAACGAAGGCCAGAAACCCAGTTAATCAATGTCGAGTATGGAGTGGGGAAAAGTGCAGTTTACCCATGAAATGGAAGATGAACAGGAAGGAAAGGATGTTAACCTGGGAGTCGAAGGATCAAACTCTAATGGGCATGGAAAAGAGATGGATAAGGAAGGACATATGATGAAAATCATTGAAGGGATGCAAAGAGAGGCCAAGGAGCGTCGAGCTGATAGCCGAAAGCTCATGAAAGTCAAGGATCGGCAAGGGGAATTAAACTTAAAATTCTTGAAGAGCCTGGAAAGAATAGAGAAGAAACTTGAGAAGGGAAGAGACTCAGGTACAATAGAGAGTCACAGAAATCATGGGAGAAGAAGCAGATTGAGGAGTGGTAGCTGACAGCACAGTCGCTCCCAATAACATTTGGACAGGGAGACACACAGTAGTTCGAGCCTGTCCCCTACCAGAAAACATAAAAAATCTGGAAAGGAGGAATTGAAAGGAGATATGAACAAGATTAAGCCTCCAACCTTCGATGGAGAACATAAAAAGGAGGAAGATGCTGAGACATGGTTGCTGGGCATGAAGAAATACTTCCAACTGCAGAATTATTCTGCCCATACAGAACGTAGAATTGCAATGTACCAGCTGAAAGGAAAAGCGTCCATGTGGTGGGATCAGTTTGTGCAAGTGCAGCACATCAGAGAGAAAGAGGTCACGTGGAAGGAGTTTAAGAGGTATTTAGAGAAGAAATACCTGACTAAAAGATACTATGACAGAAATATGAAGGAGTTCTTCGAACTCAAGCTAGGCAGCATGACCATTGATGAGTATGAACGAAGTTTTCTGGAACTACTGAGGTATGTTCCATTTATCAAAGATGAGGCTGTCAAAATTCAGAGGTATCTGAGTGGACTGCCACCTTCCATTGGTGACAAGATTCAATACGATGATCCTAAGACCATGGAAGATACCATAAGAATGGAGAAATGCCTATACAAACAACAAAGAGAAAATCCTACCTTTCGGAAGGCTTGGGATAACCAGAAGAGGTTTAAGAAAGAACAGAGGTAGAAGGGAAGCAAGCCTTCCTTTTTCAGAAACAGTGCTTGGGGATAGTCATCTTTTAAAGAGCCCAGGAAAGTTGAAGGGAGTGAACAGATGTCAAGGCCTCCACCCATGGAGTGTTGGGGCTGTAAAGGGAATCATAGGTACAGAGACTGCCCCCACAGAAAAGACAAAGCAAGAACTGTCCATACTGTTCAGCAAGCTGAAACAGTGGAGGATATGGGCAGCAAAATGCCGAGGATCTACGCAGCCCTAGCCAATAAGCAAGCAGAATTTCAATCACACATGATTGAAGTGGAAGGTATGATCAACAATCGACCACTTGTTTTTTTGATTGATTCAGGGGCTAGCCATAGTTATGTAGATCCTAGGGTGGTGGAAAGTTTGCATCTAATGAAGAGCAAACATGAGAAGTCTTGGTTAGTGAAGTTAGCCATAGGGACCAAGAGGAAGGTCACTGAATTGGTTAAGTCCTGTTCGGTGGACATGAAAGGAATGAGCACTAAGGCTGAATTGAATATTCTACCTTTAGGCTCATATGATTGCTTAATTGGGATGGACTGGTTGGACCAGCACCATGCCCTTCTGGATTGTTGTAACAAGAGATTCACATGTTTTGATGAAGAGGGAAATCAGGTAACAGTCCAAGGAATTACCAGAGTCGTGGCTGTTAGAGAAATCTCAGCCATGCAGCTGAAGAAATGTTACCGGAAAGGCTGTCAATTATTTGCAGCCCGGGTGGAAGAAGTATTCCAAAATGTGGTCTCGAATTTGGAAGACCACAGGGTGCTCAAAGAGTTTGAGGACGTGTTTCAGGAGGTGCCTGGACTACCTCCGAAGAGGGACATTGACTTCTCTATAAATCTAATGCCTGGAGAAACTCCAGTTTCGAAAGCTCCTTATAGAATGAGTACGCCAGAGCTGAAAGAGTTGCAATTGCAGCTCGAATAGCTATTAAAGAAAGGCTACATTCATCCCAACGTGTCACCGTGGGGAGCCCCAGTCCTATTCGTGAAGAAGAAATATGGGACGATGAGGCTGTGCATTGAATTTCGGCAGTTGAATAAAGTCACTGTCAAGAACAAATATCCTCTGCCAAGGATTGATGATCTTTTTGATCAGTTAAAGGATGCGAAAGTATTTTCGAAAATAGATCTTCAATCTGGATATCACCAAGTGAGAATAAGGGATGAGGACATCAACAATACTGTCTTCATAACAAGGTATGGTCATTATGAGTTCACTGTGGTGCCATTTGGACTGTCCAATGCGCCTGCTGTCTTCATGTGCTTAATGAATGGAGTGTTCAGAAATTATTTGGACAAGTTTGTCATAGTATTCTTGGATGATATCTTGGTGTATTCCAAGACAGAGAAAGAACATGAATAACACCTGAGAATGGTGCTACAGGTGTTGAGAGAACACCATCTTTACGCAAAACTGAGCAAGTGCTCATTTTACCAAAAGCAAATCCATTACTTGGGACACATTATATCAGAAGAGGGGATCGCTATGGATCCTGAGAAGGTGCAGGCCATTCAAGAATGGCCAATGCCAAGAAATGTGGTGGAAGTTAGATCTTTTATGGGTATGGCAGGTTATTATAGGAGGTTCATAGCCATATTCTCAAGGATAGCGCATGCTATCACTTCCTTGCAAAGGAAGGAGAAGAAATTTCAGTGGACTGATGAATGTGAGAGAAGCTTCCAGCAACTGAAGCAACTTCTTACTAGTGCTCCAATCTTGAAGATTGCAGATCCAGATAAGGATTATGTAGTATGCACAGATGCGTGTAAGGAGGGGCTGGGAGGAGTTCTCAGCCAAGAAGGATTTGTAGTTTTCTATGAATCCCGAAAGTTGAAGGAGCATGAGAAGAATTATGCCACCCATGATTTGGAGCTAGCAGCAATCATCCACGCCTTGAGGAAATGGAGACATTACCTCATGGGCAAGAGATTCGAATTAAGAACAGACCACAATGGTCTGAAATATTTATTTGATCAGCCAACCTTAAATGCCAGGAAGATTAGATGGCTGGAATTTCTGTGTGAATATGACTTTGATATCAAGCATATCAAAGGGAAAGAAAATAAGGTGGCTGATGCACTCAGCAGAAAAGTGCACGAATTACATGCTACAGCCATTAGCATGTACAGAACTAAAATTAAAGACAGAATTCTTGAAGCTGCAAATGTTGATTTGCAGTACAAAAGACTTGTAGCAAAGCTACAACAACATGAGAAACCACAAACCAAAGAAAGTTACACCTTGGGAACTGATAGTTTACTTATGTATAAAAACAAAGTGTATGTACCTAATGACCAAGAGTTGAAGCTAGCAATTCTAAAGGAGATGCATAACATGGTTTATGCTGGACATCCTGGATATCAGAAGACTGTGGCAGCAGTCAAAAGCCATTATTTTTGGCCAGGTATGAAGAAGAAAATTGTTGAATACATCGCCAGATGTATGGAATGACAGAAGGTCAAGGATGAGCACAGAAACCCAGCAGGGTTGTTGCAGCCTTTACCTATTCCTGAGTGGAAATGGGATGTGGTAATAATGGATTTTATCATAGGATTGCCCAGAACAAGCAAGCAACATGATTCAATCATGGTGGTGGTGGACAAGATTACTAAAGCTGCCCATTTTATTCCACTGAAAACCACCCATAGAGCAGCAGATGTTGTTGATATATTTTTAAAAGAAGTTACACGCTTGCATGGAATTCCTAAGATAATTGTGTCTGATAGGGACCCGAAATTCACTTCGAATTTCTGGAGAGGACTGTTCAAGGGATTCGGAACGAATCTGAACTTTAGTACAGTGTATCATCCCGAGTCTGATGGATAGATAGAGAGAGTAAATAGAGTAATCGAAGACATGCTGAGAATGTATGTGATGGATAAACCATCAAGGTGGGAAGACTACCTGCATTTGGTAGAATTCGCCTACAATAATGGGTATCATGCATCTCTGAAGATGAGCCCATTTGAAGCACTATATGGAAGAAAGTGCAACACTCCAGTGAGCTGGGATAATCCAACTAACAGGGTAGTAGTTGGACCTAAACTACTCAAAGAGATGGAAGATCAAATGATAAAAATCAAACAGAATCTGAAAGCTGCCCAGGATAGGCAGAAAAGTTACGCTAATAGTAACAGAACCCATAGAGAATTTAAAGTGGCTGACCATGTTTTCCTAAAAGTGAAAACTAACAGGAGTTCCTTGAAATTGGGAAGTTGCGCGAAGTTGGCAACAAGATTTTGTGGGCCATTTGAGATCCTGGAAAGGATTGGGCCAGTTGCATACATGCTTGCATTACCTACATCTATGACTGTACATAACGTGTTTCATGTTTCATTGCTTAAGAAATATGTACCTGAGGCTAATCAAGTTATCGATTGGACTGTGATCCAGGTGGAACCAGAAGGTGTCCTGCAAGTGCATCCTGTACGCATATTGGACAGAAAAAGAAAATAGCTCCGGAATCGAGCTATAGAGCTTGTAAAGGTCCAGTGGACCTGGTATGGTCCTGAGGACGCGACATGGGAGCATGAAGAAGTTATGCGGGCAGAGTACCCACATCTTTTTTAAAATTTTGAAGGACACACAGAGGCAGTGTAAGTTGCACTGAGGACAGTGCAAAAATAAGGGGAGGGGGATTGTAGTGTCCCCAAGGCCGAGCCTCGTTACAGATCATGATATATGCAATGAATTGTAAATGTGTTCTATAGGCTGGTGAACCAAGTTTTGTATAAGCTGGAAGGATTATGTGGTTGTTAGGCCAGAAAGCCTAAGTGTTTGAAGGCCAGGAGCCTGTTGTTGTACTTGTATGTATGCAGAATATGTAATAAAATATAAACACCGCCAGGTGCAGACCAACCACGATGAATGAGTGAAGGGGGACTGAGAATCCATAGAGTGGGCAAGGAACTAGGGGCTGGAAGGTGGGAAAGGGGCTGAGTGATGAGCCTAGGGGCTAAGCCTAGGGGGCTTAAGCCTGGGAAACAATATTTTAATATTATTTCAAAAAGAGACATGTGAATTTATGTTTATCCTAAGTTTTGGAAAGGGAAAGCGTGCAAAAGGGATGTAGGCTGATGGAACATATGCAGTTCCAAGGGTGAAAAGTGTCAGCCCTGGTGCATGTAGATAAAACGGCCAAGATGAGCCGTGAGGGGGATTCCTCCTCCATTCCACCCGACTGCCTGAGCGTGTACAGGCTCTGAGCAGTACGATTAACTTGACCTTTGCAAAGAATACCTCGTGTGTCCTTGAGAGCTGGAAAGCCTGTGGTTGTTCTGAATAATCCGTACATCTCTGTCCCGAAGCCGTGACCATGAGACCCATTGCCATCGCCGAACCAGTTCGAGGAAGCCTGTATATGGCTCTGAGGAAACTGGTGTATTCCTCTATTCTGGAACGGGAAATTAAATAGTCTATGTTGATTTCGGGAATAACCTGTGTGTGTGTGTTGAATTCTGAAAGGTCGAAACATCCTCTGTCTGAGCGCCAAGCCTATGTGTGGAGCCAATCCGTGAGACCATCCGCCATTGTTAAACTTGATGGATAGCTCGTGTCTGTTTTCCCTGTGGGTTTTTGTGACCAAGCAGTACTAGACTGCGTGAGGCTGGTTGGCATGTGAGCGACTCCTCTAGGTGAGAGAGTGCGCAGAGGGAGGAGAGAACTCCTGGAAGGAACCCAGTAGCTGCCATAAAGCCCGTAGACTTCCGGTCCAGTCTGTTCCTGTAACCCAAGGTAAGGGAGACTGGCAGCTGAAAGACTGTCTAGGTGACAAAGAAGGTGCACTCTCTTGGGGTGGAACAGGCATGTGGGGAATGAGGGTCTGTGGGTAGTGAGCGAGGGAGATTCCTGGGAGAGCTTCCTTCCTGGTGGTTGTGTATGACTGAATTCCCTGTAACCTTAGCCTGAGTCTGGAATCCTTGCCCTGGGGTGGAGCTTAGTCCCAGCTCGGGGGTGACCCATTGTTGAGTTGAGGAGTAGTGCGGTCTACGGCTGGGAGGTTCGTGGAAGGCCTGCACTTGGTTGGTGGATTCCACCATTGATAAAGATAAGTATATAACTATGTTATTATCACATTTTGGCATGACTATGTTGTATATATTATCATGTTTTCCGCTGTGTAAATGAATTACTGTTGAATGCTATGGCTTGTTTAATTGTAGTAGTAACTTATATATTTTACTCTGAGATTTAAGTGTGTTTAATTGTTTTAAATGCATGTGCTTATAATGTCTGTACGAATTATGTAAAATTCCATGTATAGAATGGTAACTGAGAGGTTTTGAAAACCTCGGTAGTGAAAAAGGTACACTACAACAGGAGGTATTTACCTCCACGTGTCAACTTGACAAGAATACAAGACTCCAGAAAGCAAGAGAAAAACCCTAATGAGTTGGCTAATAACCCTAGAAGTCTTGTCGGCTCAAGAAGGTAATTTATATTAGGTTATTAGCCTCCAAGAGAAGAAGTTGGCCAAAAATAATAATAATATACTGAATAGACACATATTCAGAAGGAGAAGTCGGCCCCAACAAATCTGGCAAAACCAAAATAAATGCAGGGCGCCAGTTCTCATTTTGACACATCTCAGAACTACAGTTCCCATTTTGGTGCGCACTGTAGTTCCTAGTTTGGTGCGCACATGTGGAGGAGAGCTGCAGGTGCAACTGCAGTCACGGCTAGTTTTCAGTGTTGGCTTAGACTATCTCTTGGCTATGGTTTGGACTATCTGATCATCTCTTTTTGATGTTCTATCCTTGGGGAAAGGTGTGCTACCCTTTGTTTGGCTATCTAGCCTAGGGTTTGCTTCTAGAGTAATTCTCAGTCAAGGCTAAGGTGCTCGGAGGGTGGCTTTGGCCTATGGTTGGGTGACGAGGGTATCGTCAATGGTAAAACGAGCACACCATATTCTATATTCTAACAGGTTATGGTCCCACACCTCCTTCATTCAGTCTAAACACTGGAAGGAAACATAACCACTAGTATATTGAGCTCGATGAGGAACTACCGCTAGGGTTACTAGTAGAAGCAGCTTCCAGGACACTGCCACTAGGGTTACTAGCAGGAGCAGTTGCAGAATCTCTAATCCTCTTGTTGAGGCACCTTAAGTGAATGTATTGACCTAATGTTCAGAAAAAATAGTGCACCCTAGCCTAGCGCATCTCCTAGCACTCTCAGAAGGCCAAGATGTAAAGTTTGGATTTCTAGTCAAATCTAGGGTTTGACCAAGTCAAGTGGCCATGACGAACTCTATGAAGTCTGAGAACAAGTTAGATGGAGCCTCTAACTTCATAGCATGGAAGACAAGGATTTACCTCATCCTTGCTAAGAATAAAGTGCTGGATATTGTGAAAGGAAAGATTGTGAAGCCAGAGTTTGAAGAAGGAGAAGAGAAGGAACTGCAAAACGTTGCAGCTATGGAGAAGTTCAAGGATGTTGACATCAATTCCATGAGTATCATAGTGGATTCTATAAAATAACACTTGATACCCTACATCTCCCATCTTGACTCATCAAAGAAGATGTACGATGCCCTAACAAATATCTTCTCAGTCAGAAACATTGGAAAAATTATGAGTCTAAAGAATGAGCTCTGTAACATGAAGATGAATGATGACAACAACATAACATCATACTTTGTAAGGATATCCCAATTAAGATATCAAATACAAGCTATTGAAGAGATCACTTCAGAAAAGGAATTGGTGAACAAAGTACTCAATGGTCTTCCCATGACATGGGATGCATTTTCCACAAGCATGAACACAAGGAAGGAATACCCGACATTTGAATAACTTTGGACTTTATATGCTCAAGAATAATCAAGGATCAATACAAAAGAGAAACCCAAAAGAAGTACAACGATCAAGCTTTCACAACAAGATTTAAGAACTTCAGGAACAAAAGGAATTTTGGTTCAAGGAGGAAGCCAAATCAAGAGAAAGACATTTCAGAAGTGCAATGCTTCAACTGTCGAAAGTATGGTCACTACAAGAGTCATTGTCCCGAGCTAAAGAAAAGGAAAGAGAAACATGAAGCATCAGTTGCCGAAGAAAAGGAACCTACAAAGAAGACTAAGCAGGATGGACGAGACTTCTTCTTCTAAAACGTAACAACACTCTTCTTATTTTCTGTACATATCTTGTTTGCATTGTCTCTGTACATATCTTACATATCTATCTCTTGGAAGATAATGTGTTCCAAGAAGAACTATATCTATGGAAGAACAAACAAGATGAAAATAGATATCATTAGATAATACACATGAAAGAATGAAATACAAATCATGTGGAAGAAAAGATAAAGCCGAATCAATCATGAAGAGACTTAGAAGAAGCAAAGACAGAAAGAAGCCAACAATCAAGAGGAAATTGGAAAAGGACTTATGACGTTTTGTAGAAAACAACAAAACAAAAGCACGAGAGCCAATTATACATTACAGAAGACAATAAGGATGCGGATGGAAGCATGGACTCTGTTAGACGGAGGGATATGATTATATGCACTCTTACATGAAGCAAGGATTAGGAGGGAGCTAATCCTATGATCCATTGAAGATGATGAAGTATATATATCCATGGTAGCAACCATGAAAGACAATACATATTCAGTTCAACCGCAGAAGGAGACCTCTTCGAAGAGAAGCCTTAAAGTATTCTTGGTTGTCCATCCAGATCTGTGATCCTATGATGAAAGGAAGAAGTGGAATCTCTAGGGCATGGAATCTATAAGAAACTCCATGGACCCAAGAGCTAAAGAAAAACATGAATAAGAACACGAGGATTCCAAGAAAGAAAGAGAAACTAGAATAACCAGTCATTATATCAAGAATAACAAGATCACCAGCCTGATATGAAAGCAATCAAGCAGAAGAATTGAAAGTCGTGATGAAGAAATGTGTATGGAAGACTTATGAATAAAAGAATTAAAAAATATAGAACCAAGAGGTTCTCCCAGATGGAGGGAAAAGACTATGATGATTACTTGTTCCAGTACACGAGACATATCACTACATGAGTCATTATATCATCCGCAACATCCATGAGTTGGAGTTCTATGTCAGATGAATGTAAAGAATGTTCTCCAAAGAAATTGAATAAAGAGAATATCAAGAGCAATATCAAGACTTTGAGGCATACCAGAAAGAGACTCCTATAAGAAGATAAAAAGAAGATAACTTGGTGAAGAACCTCCAGTGCACAGTAGAAGTGTGGTGAAGATTTCCTATAAACATCAATATGAATACTTAGTAGATCAGATCTCATGATGACAGAAGAAGTGCCACATAGATATGTTCGAGTTCTCAAACTATGATATAATCTATTGTTCAGATCTACATGAAGCCTTCACAGTGTTCCTGACTAAAGTACATTTGAAATCAAGCATTACATTATCCATGATGAAGTTCAGAAAGGAGAAAATGGTTCTCCAATACATATCTCCACAAGATGAGAAGATATACAAGATGAAAGAGTTTGCATACTCAAGTTGGAGCTCATGGAAACAACTTCCTTCTTATTGAAAAAGGAATAAATGAATCTCCAAGTTAGGAGGGAGCACTGAAAAACATTATTGAAGACATTCATCCTTAAATTTGAAAAATAGTCCATCTTGGACAGATGTTTTCCTATTCAAAAAGTGGATTGAGATTTCTGACGAACAGTGACTTCCCATTGTGGTTAACATGGGAGGTAGTCTGATTGTTGATGTATCATAGACAATGACTTCCCATTGTGGTTGACATGGGGAGTGGTCTAGGGAAGTCTCTCTTCTTGAGGGTTACTCAAGAAGACTAGCCCACCTCGCCGAACAACGATTTCTCATTGTGGTTAACATGAGGAATGGTCTATTTTGGAGGTTGATGTAGGATAGTATTTTCCTCTTGTGGTTAACGAAGGAAATGGTCCAGATAGTCATTCCTTAGGGTTTATACATTCTCTCCAAGGTGCACTTTGATTAGTGTAGGAGGAATGGCCCAGGGTGGGTAATGGTCCAGGCTCAGTAATCAGGGACAGACATTCCTTAGGGTTATATATTCTCTCTAGGGCACACTTTGATTAGTGAGGAGGAATGGCCCAGGGTGGGGAATGGTCTAGGACAGACATTCCTTAGGGTTTATACATTCTCTCTAGGGCACACTTTGATTAGTGTAGGAGGAATGGCCCAGGGTGAGGAATGGTCTAGACTCAGACATTCCTTAGGGTTTATACATTCTGTCCAGGGTACACTTTGATTAGTGTAGGAAGAATGGCCCAGGGTGAGGAATGGTCCATGCTCAAAAATCATAAACAATCCTTCTTCATTGTTTGAGAAGAATAGGGCAGATAGCCCATTGCTGATGAGGGCAAATATTCTTTCAAATCTCACAAACGTGAGTGAAAGATTGGCCCAGATGATTCAATTTATTTTTAACAATATGTTTCTGTGCAGGATGACATCAGATGATTGTTATGGAGACTACCTATCTCCAGACAGTAGAGATATACTACTGTGGTGGATATGTTCCACTGTTCCTGAGGCAGATATTCTTTTAGAGCTCACAGATGTGAGTGAAAGATTGGCCCAGATAATTCAGTCTATATCATAACATTGTTTCTATGCAGATTGCTATCAGATGTTTGTTATGAAGATCATATGACAATAGATGAAGACTATTGTGGTGGATATGTTCCACTATTTTGAGGCAAATATTATTTCAGAACTCACAGATGTGAGTGAAATATTGGCCTAGACAAATCAATTTATATCATAACATTTTTCTATGCAGATTGCTATCAGATTTTTGTTATGAAGACTGTATGACAGTAGATTAGGACTACTGTGGTGGATATGTTCCACTGTTCACAACCATACGTTGCTGATCAAGTACTTGCACGTTACTTGATGTGGTAGTTGTTGGTCACTATAATTGCTTAATTAATTTCAAACAACTAAGTGAAACATAAATTATCAACCCAGGGAAGTATTTTGTTTCAAAGATAGCTGCGCACTATATATGCTCAATTCCAAAAGCACTTAGTGTTGTAGTAAGGAAATCATTCTATCTAACTTTGCTGAAATGAACTGAAGCTCTGA